>JAJPUD010001751.1:382643-393563 GCA_023553655.1 Myrmecobius fasciatus
TTTGCAGATGATATGATGGTCTACTTAGAGAACCCTAGAGAATCAACTAAAAAACTATTAGAATTAATCCACAACTTTAGCAAAGTTGCAGGATACAAAATAAATCCACATAAATCATCAGCATTTTTATACATCACCAACAAAATGCAACAGCAAGAGATACAAAGAGAAATTCCATTCAAAATAACTATCGATAGTATAAAATATTTGGGAATATATCTGCCAAGGGAAAGTCAGGATCTATATGAGCAAAACTACAAAACACTCTCCACACAAATAAAGTCAGATCTAAACAATTGGAAAAACATCAAGTGCCCTTGGATAGGTCGAGTGAATATAATAAAGATGGCAATACTACCTAAACTAATCTATCTATTTAGTACTATACCAATCAAACTCCCAAGAGATTATTTAACTGACCTAGAAAAAATAACAACAAAATTCATCTGGAAAAACAAAAGGTCAAGAATTTCAAGAGAATTAATGAAAAAAAATGCAAATGAGGGTGGCCTAGCTGCACCAGATCTAAAACTATATCATAAAGCAGTGGTCACCAAAACCATTTGGTACTGGATAAGAAATAGAGTAGTGGATCAGTGGAACAGGTTAGGTTCACAGGAAAAAATACTCAATGACAATAGTAATCTAGTGTTTGATAAACCCAAAGACCCCAGTTTTGGGGATAAAAACTCACTATTTGGCAAAAACTGCTGGGATAATTGGAAACTAGTATGGAAGAAATTAGGCATTGACCCACACCTAACACCATATACCAAGATAAGGTCAAAATGGATTCATGATCTAGGTATAAAGAATGATATTATAAACAAATTAGAACAATGTAGGATGGTTTACCTGTCAGACCTGTGGAGGGGGAAGGAATTTGTGACCAAAGAAGAACTAGAGGTCATCATTAATCACAAAATAGATAAGTTTGACTATATGAAGTTAAAAAGTTTTTGTACAAAATGAATGCAGACAAGATTAGAAGGGTAGCAGTAAACTGGGAAAATATTTTCACATCCAAAGGTTCTGATAAAGGCCTCATTTCTAAAATATATAGAGAATTGACTCAAATATATGAGAATTCAAGCCATTCTCCAATGGATAAATGGTCAAAAGATATGAACAGACAATTTTCAGATGAAGAAATTGAAACTATTTCTGGTCACATGAAAATGTGCTCCAAGTCACTATTGATCAGACAAATGCAAATTAAGACAACTCTGAGATACTACTACACACCTGTCAGATTGGCTAAAATGACAGGAAATGATAATGATAGCTGTTGGAGAGGATGTGGGAAAACTGGGACACTGATACATTGTTGGTGGAACTGTGAACGGATCCAACCATTCTGGAGAGCAGGATGATTTCAGAGAGGCCTTGCAGACTTGCATGAGCTGATGCTGAGTGATATGAGCAGAACCAGATCCTTATACATGGCAACAACAAGTCAGACTATATGATGATCAATTCTGATGGACATGGCTGTCTTAAACAATGAAATGTTTCAAACCAGTTCCAACTGTTCAGTGAAAAAAGCCATATACACCCAGAGCGAGAGATATGAAATGTGGACCACAACATAACATTTTCATGCTATAAATGTTTGTTTGCATTGGGTTTCCTTTTTCAGATATCTTTTGTTCATGTAGATAACGATTGTTCTTGCACAGCAAGATAAATATGGAAATATGCATACATATATTTGACTTGTCAAATATTTTAATATAATTAACATGTAGTGGACTTCTTGCCATATAGGGGAGGGGAGGGAACTAGGGGGGAAAATTTGGAATGGAAAGCTTTGTAAGGATCAATGTTGAAGAACTACCCATACATGTTATGCAAATAAAAAGCTTTAATAAAAAAAAATTTTTTTAAAAAGACTATATGATGATCAATTCTGAGGACATGGTTCTCTTCAACAATGAAATGTTTCAAACCAGTTCCAATTGTTCAGTGATGAAGAAAGCCATATACACACAGGGAAAGGCTTGTGAGATCTGAGTGTGGGCCATAACATAGCATTTCCATGCTTTTTGTTGATGTTTGCTCGCATTTTGTTTTCCTTCTCAGGTTTTTTTTTTTTTTTTCTTGTAGATCTGATTTTTCTTGTACAGCAAGATAACTGTATAAATATGCACACATATATTCGATTTCTATTAATTTTAACATAATTACATGTATTAGACTACCTGCAATCTAGGGGAGGGGACAGGGGGAATGAGGGAAAAATTTGGAACAGAAGGTTTTGCAAGGGTCAATGTTGAAAAATTACCCATGCATATCTTTGGCAAATAAAAAGATTTAAAAAAAAAAAAAAAGAATTTAGAGAAGGAACAACATTAAGATACAGCATGGGGAATGGCCTGAAAATGTATTGAATGGTAGAGGGATAGCGGGGTTTTTAATAATTATTTTTATTTCATTAAATATTTCAATAAACATTCCTCAGCAAAGTAAAAAAAAATACACAACAAAAAAAGACAAAAAATAAAGACAGTAGAGTAGAAACTATGCATAATAAAGGAAATTGAATATAGAAAAAGAAGAAAAAGTACCCATTGCTTTAGTTTTTAACTGGCAATTTTGCTGGTTGGACATAGTTATTAATATCCTGCTTCTAGAGGATCATTGAGCTACTCATATATTAGTCACCTAAGCCATGTTCATTCATTTGTTCCTAATTTGCCTGCTGCTTAGAATCTATTTTTTAACCTGTCAGATTGGCCAAGATGACAGGAAAAGATAATGACGAATGTTGGAGGGGATGTGAGAAAACTGGGATACTGATACATCGTTGGTGGAACTGTGAATGGATCCAGCCATTCTGGAGAGCATTTTGGAACTATGCTCAAAAAGTTATCGAACTGTGCACACCCTTTGACTCAGAAGTGTTTCTATTGGCTTATATCCCAAAGAGATCTTAAAGGAAGGAAAGGGACCCACATGTGCAAGAATGTTTGTGGCAGCCCTTTTTGTAGTGGCAAAAAACTGGAAACTAAATGGATGTCCATCAATTGGAGAATGGCTGAATAAATTATGGTATATGAATATTATGTAATATTATTGTTCTATAAGAAACAACCAGCAGGGGAAAATTGGAAACTAGTGTGGAAGAAATTAGGGCTTGACCCATACCTAACACCACATACCAAGATAAGATCTAAATGGGTTCATGACCTAGATATAAAGAGGGACTTTGTAAGCAGGTTAGAGGAACGTAATATAGTTTATCTCTCAGACCTGTGGAGATGGAATAAATTTATGTCCAAAGAAGACCTGGAACTCCTAATTGAACACCAGATGGATAATTTTGATTATATTAAGTTAAAAAGTTTCTGTACAAACGAAACAAATGCAGACAAGATTAGGAGGGAAGCATCAAATTGGGAAATCATCTTTACATTTAATGGTTCTGATAAAGGCCTCATTTCTAAAATATAGAGAGAATTGTCTCATATATATAAGAATTCAAGCCACTCTTCAATAGATAAGTGGTCAAGGGATATGAACAATTTTCAGATGATGAAATTAAAACCATCTCTAGTCATATGAAAAGTTGCTCCAAATCA
Organism: Myrmecobius fasciatus; assembly: GCA_023553655.1. Taxonomy (NCBI): domain Eukaryota; kingdom Metazoa; phylum Chordata; class Mammalia; order Dasyuromorphia; family Myrmecobiidae; genus Myrmecobius; species Myrmecobius fasciatus. The sequence continues at coordinate 386,225 of JAJPUD010001751.1, forward strand.
CTATTGATCAGAGAAATGCAAATTAAGACAACTCTGAGGTACCACTACACACCTGTCAGATTGGCTAAAATGACAGGAAAAGAGAATGATGAATGTTGGAGGGGATGTGGGAAAACTGGGACACTAATACATTGTTAGTGGAACTGTGAATGGATCCAACCATTCTGGAGAGCAATTTGGAGCTATGCTCAAAAAGTTGTCAAACTGTGCATACCCTTTGACCCAGCAGTTTTTCTACTGGGCCTATATCCCAAAGAGATCTTAGAGGAGGGAAAGGGACCCACCTGTGCAAAAATGTTTGTGGCAGCCCTTTTTGTAGTGGCTAGAAACTGGAAACTGAAGGGATGCCCATCAATTGGAGAGTGGCTGAATAAATTATGGTATATGAATGTTATGGAATATTATTGCTCTGTAAGAAACGACCAGCAGGACGATTTCAGAGAGACCTGGAGGGACTTGCATGAACTGATACTGAGTGAAACGAGCAGAACCAGGAGATCATTATACACAGCAACCAACAGTATTACATGATGATCAATTCTGATGGACATGACTCTCTGCAACAAAGAAATGTCTCAAACCAGTTCCAATTGTTCACTGAAGAAAACCATATACACCCAGAGAGAGGGAAATGAAATATGGACCAAAACATAACATTTTCATGATTTCTATTGACATTTGCTTGCATTGTGTTGCCTTTCTGATTCTTTTTTTTTTCTTGTAGATAGGATTTTTCTTGAATAACTTCTCAAGCATTTCAACATTATTAACATGTAGTGGACTTCCTGCCATCTAGGGGAGGGGAGGGGACTGGGGGTAAAATTTGTAATGGAAAGCTCAATGTTGGGGAACTACCCATATATATGTTATACAAATAAAAAGCTGTAATAAAAAAACAAAAACAAAAACAAAAAAACAAAAAAAAACTAACCAACCAGCAGGATGATTTCAGAGAGGCCTGGAGAGACTTGCATGAACTGATGCTGAGTGAAATGAATAGAACCAGGAGATCATTATACATGGCAATAAGACTATACGATGAGTTGATTCAAACCAGTTCCAGTTGTTCAGGGATGAAGAAAGCCATATACACCCAGGGAAAGGCCTGTGGGATCTGAGGGTAGATCACAACATAACATTTTTATGCTCTCTATTGATGTTTGCTTGCATTATGTTTTCCTTCTCAGGTTTTTTTTTTTTTTCCGGTACAGTAAGATAACTGTATAAATATATATACATATATTCGATTTGTCAATTATTTTAACATAATTAGCATGTATTAGACTTCCTGCCATCTAGGAGAGGAGATGGGGGGAAAGAGGGAAAAATTTTTAACAGGAAGCTTTGCAAGGGTCAATGATGCATATGTTTTGCAAATAAAAAGTTTTAATTAAAAAAAAAAAAGTTTAGCAGATAGATGAGGTAACTGATGGCAAAAGCCTGGCATTTAGTAAGAAACCAGTGGGCCATTAGCCCAGTGATTCACCAGGGGTTGGATTGTTTTATAACTGGCTGCCATTTCATTCCCACCACTTTAGCTACTCATATTTTAACTACAACTAGAAGAAAACTAGAAGGAAGAGGAAGGAGCCAGAAAAAGGGGGAGGGGAGAAAGCAATTGAGAGACCACCTTTCATGCAACTCTTGCAGCTATGAGGCAATTTGCAGCTTTGATTTAAGAGGTATAATGACATTCCTATTCCACATAAACAGTCCGGCAAGATACAATAGACCACCACTGGCTTTCTTTCCTTACTAACCCATTTCATTAGGCAAGAATGGATCACCTTGGAGAAACTTAACTTGGTAATTAGTACAATGGGCTGCAAGATTAGTTAATATATATATATATATTTTATATAACCCTACAATCAAGCTGCCAATTATCAAAGGCCAATCATTTTTCCCTCAGTCATTACCACTATAATTTGGTTTGACAAAAGTAAAAGGTATCTTCATTGTTACAAAAGTTACTCAAGTATTCTGATATATTCCTGCTCTACCCTTTCTTGGCTAAGACTTATAAAAAGACTTTTTAAAAATAAAGGGACATTATGAAACTAATACTGTTTCCCTCCTTTCTGTTTTGAAACTACATTAGCAGGAACCGTTTTAGGCCACATCATACTTTCAGCTGAATAAAAGTTGGAAAAAAAACCATGTATTTAGCATTTGTTATCCAATGCTGGAATTTAAACTATAATGCTATAATCTCAGCTTGCAAAATATGTAATTAAAATGTCTTTCCACAAGTAATTTTTTGTTCCCAAATATATGCTAGAAGTTGTGAAATGAGAATATGGTGAAATTGACCTGACTAGTTTTTCCAAAATCCTCAAGAAATAGGAATTGCCCTTATTATCACCCACATCTCTCCCTTCGGCAGAAAAGAAAAAAACAAAGGGTTAACATGAATTTTAATAGTCAAAACAACAATTTCATACCTACATACACACAAATACTGCAGCCTCTCTATGGAAAGTGCAAAGAGAGAGAGAGAAATTTGAAAAATATCCAGGTAAGTAATCTTCCAGGAACCAGAGCGGCAGACTAATATTTTGGTCTTTTGACCTCAACCCTACAAAGGAAAATGAAAAAGCATCAAGAATCAACACACTTGAAAAATTTTTTTTAAATTAAAAACAAAAAAAAGAAAAAACAAACGAAAACCTTTGTTCCATGATTCTCCCAAACAAAATTTCTTACCCATCAGCCTCCATTTTCTTTCTTTTCTCAATAATCTGCAAAAAAGAACAGAAATAATTATGCTACACATTCAAGCCTATATTGATTATTAAGAAAGGGGAAAGAAAAGGGTCCATGGAACTCTGAGAAACAGGATGAACTATCACAAGCCCCTTCTATCTATAAGGGATAATCCTGGAGTTTCCTTCCAAAATCTCACAACCCCAAGCCTTCAAGGATGAAGGATTTGGATGTCTGCTCGCATCTATAACTTCCCATCTCCTTATACTCACTGCACTGATCTTTTTCCATTGTCGATCAAGCTCTGCTTTGTCATTTGTTTCTTTAAAGCGTCTGGTTTTCCGACCTTCTGACATCTTGATGCCATACTGGAATGCAGCTCTATAGGTAGATAAGAAAGTTGAGTATCATTAGTGAGATTGGAGAGAACAGGATTCAAAGAAAGGGCCCTAAATGAGAACAGCCTTAGCAAACTACATCCTCCTCCATATCCCTCTCTCCTGTTCCCAGAACCTTGTTTAGTTTCAATACTACTCACTTAGGCAAAGCCTCTTTATTATTCATATACTCGCTATACTCTTCCTGGGTATCAAAGTCCCAGCGACCTAATGGTCCCTTCTTGTTACCCTGTAAAAAAAAAAAAAAAGAATGATGGTTGGCACAAGAAACCTTTCTAGTTTGCAGTATGGGGTTAATGAGTCGCACTTAACACCATTCCAGGACAGGGTCTAGAAAATCCAACTAACTAGGATCTTTTTCTAGTTCTAGGATTCTTTGGACATAAAAGGGCTGAAAAATAATCAGTTACTCCAGATAATTAGATACCTAAACCATCTCCTCTCATTTCCAATAAAGAAGAGAGAAAGAAAGATTAAAGTAATCCTATTTGCTATTCCATTTAAACTTTAAAAATATGAGAAAATCTTGAAACCTGGCTAAAATAATGATTTAAAGCAATTATGTTCACACCCTCCCTGGTACCACCATCTTGAGCCTGAGTTAAAAAAAAAATTATTTTTTAAAATGGCAACCTAAGCATCATAAGGTGTTAATGTTTTTGACTCATTTTTCAATAGAAACTAAATTCAGTTGAGTCACTAATTCTACCACCATTCATAATACTGTTAATTTTCTTAATGTATCACTGAATGCTGCTAGTGGAAAATGTAAGACATATACTTTAGTCATTTAACTTGCTCTTTTTCCTACAAACAAAAATATCCCTACAGACTACAGTCAAGATACAATATTTATAAATATATAGATATATAAAAATTGTCCATAGTTACATGTAAAATGATTTTTTGTATTTCTTTTTAAACTTTTTGAGTTCAGCCTTTCTCCCTTCCTTCCCACTCTCAACCCTCCATTAAGAAAGCACATGTGAAGTTATGCAAAACATTTTCATAAAAGTCATGCATGTATGTGGATGTCCATCAATTGGGGGATGATTGAATAAGTTGTGGTATATTAATATAATGGAATATTATTATTCTATATGAAATGAGTAAGCAGGCCGATTTCAGAAAAACCTGGAAAGACTCACATGAACTAGTGCTAAGTGAAATGAGTAGAATCAAGAGAACATTGTACATACACCATAAGATTATGTGATGATCAACTGGGATGGACTTGGTTCTTTTCAACAATGAGGTAATTCAAAACAATTCTAACAGACTTGGTATGGAAAAAGCAAAAGAACCATCACCATACATAGAACTATGGAGATTAAATGTGGATAAAAGCATGGTATTTTTACCTATTTTTGTTTGTTTTTAACTTTTGATCTGATTTTTCTTGCACAGTACAACAAATTAAAAATATATTTAGAGGAATTGCACATTTAACCTACGTTGGATTGCTTACTGTCTAGGGGAGGAGGGAGGAAAATTTGGAACATGAAGTTTTACAAGAGTGAATGTTAAAAATTATCTTTGCATATATTTTGAAAAATAAAAAGCTAAGGGGCACCTAGGTGGCTCAGTTGATAGAGCACCAGCCCTGAAATCAGGAGGACCTGAGTTCAAATATAGTCTCAGACACTTAATATTTCCTAGCTGTGTGACCTTGGGCAAGTCACTTAACCCCAATTGTCTCAGCAAAAAAAAAAAAAATTTAGAAAAATTAAAAGCTATTATAACAAATTTTAAAAAAATAAATTAAAATAAAGTCATGTCATGAAAGAAAACACCCTTCCCCCCCAGAAAAAAATAAAGCTAAAAAAAAAGTGTGCTTCAAAATGTTTTCAGACACCATCAGTTTTCTGGGTATGGATAGTATTTTTCATTGTAAGTCTTTCAGAGTAGTCTTGGATCATTGTATTCTTGAGAATAACATGGTAACTGAAGGATGCCCATGGCCCATCAAGTGGAGAATGGATGAATAAATTATAGTATATGAATGTTATGGAATATTATTGTTCTGTAAGAAATGACCAGCAGGAGGATTTCAGAGAGGCCTGGAGAGACTTGCATGAACTGATGCTGAGTGAAACGAGCAGAACCAGGAGATCATCATGCACAGCAACAACAGTATTACATGATGATCAATTCTGATGGACATGGCTCTCTGCAATAAAGAATTGTCTCAAACCAGTTCCAGTTGTTCACTGAAGAAAACCATATACACCAGAAAGAGGGACATGAAATATGGACCACAACGTAACATTTTCATGATCTCTATTGACATTTGCTTGCATTGTGTTGCCTTTCTCTGATTCTTTTTTTTTTTCTTGTAGATAGGATTTTTCTTGCATAACTTCTCAAGCATTTCAACATTATTAACATGTAGTGGACTTCCTGCCATCTAGGGGAGGGGAGGGGACTGGGGGTAAAATTTGTATTGGAAAGCTTTGTAAAGATCAAGGTTGGGGAACTACCCATACATATGTTATACAAATAAAAAGCTTAAAATAAAAAATAATAAAAATAAATAAAAATAAAAAAAAGAGAGAATAGCAGTCATTCACACTTGTTCATTCCACAACATTGCTATTACTTTATATGCAGTACATTTCACTTTCCTTGAGCTCATGGAAGACTTTTCAGGATTTTTCTGATAGCATACTAACTCATCATTTCTCACAGAATTATATTATACCATCATAATTTATTACACAATTTATTCAGCCATTCCCCACCTAATAGCCTTGAGAAAAGAGAAGGATTATACTCAATTTTGTTGGGGAAGTGATTCTTAGTTAAAATCCTACCACTATTACTCTCAGAATATCATATTCCAAACCCTTCAGTCCTTTTATGTAGAAGCTGCTAAATCTTATATTATCTTGACTGTGGCTCCACTATACTTGGAATTATTTTTCTAAATATTTGCAGTATTTTCTCCTTAATCTGGGAATTCCAGAATTTGGCTGAGATTTTTCAATTGAGGATCTCTTTCAGGAGATAACTGTAGATTCTTTCAATTTCTATTTTATCCCCTGGAGCTAAAATATCAGGCCAGTTATCTTTGATAATTTCTTGAAAGATGATGTCTAGGCTCTTAGTTTCCTACTCAAATCTAATTTCCAAGGAATTATTTTCCCTAGTGAGTTTTTTTTGGTACCTTCTCCCACATTTGACTAATTTTGCTTTTAAAGGCATTCTTGGGGGGGCAGCTAAGTGGTGCAGTGGATAGAGCACCAACCCTGAAATCAGGACCTGAGTTCAAATTAGACACTTCACACATCCTAGCTGTGTGACCCTGGGCAAGTCACTTAACCCCAATTGCCTCAGCAAAAAAACAAATTAAACAAACAAACAAATAAATGAATAAATAAGTGGATGAATGAACAAATGAATAAATAAAGGCATTCTCATTAGCTTTTTGTATTTCTTTTTGCATTACTCTCAATTCACTTCTTAATTTTTTTTCTACCTCTCTTACTTAGATTTCCAAAACCTCTTTTGAATTCTTCCATGGCCTTAGACCAATTCTTATTCTGCTTGGAGGCTTTAGATGTAGGACCTTTGACTTTGACACTTCTTCTGATTATATGTTTTCATCTTCCTTGTCACCACAGCAACTTTCTATGGTCAGATTTTTTTTTTTTTTTTTTTTGGGCCTGCTCATTTACCCAATCTATTACTCAGTTTTTAATTCTCTGTTAAAATACAGTTCCATTTCCAGGGTCCAACTGGCCTAAGCTAACTGCCCACAAGGACTATTTTCTGCCCTCGGAACTGTGAAAAATGTCCCAGTTCCACCATGGCTGCAAAATTCTAGTGTGCTAAAGCAACAGAGTCCTTTCTTAGTGCTAGTAAACAGACTTCCTGTGAACTGAGGCCTCTGGAAGATACCTCCACCACTGCTACACCATGCGAGCACACTCTTTAGTTTGCTAGTTTCCCAAGGCTCTCTCCTCCTAACCTTTCAAGTCATCTTAAGTGTCTCTGGGCTGAGAGGTTTAGAAACTCCCAGTAATGCCACTGATTCAGAGGCCCAAAGCCCGTTCCTGTTTTGCTGGCACAGCTGTAGCTGTAACTGCACTAATGTGGCTAATGCCAGGACTATGCATTGGATTCCCACCGTGGTACCAACAGATCTTTCCTGCTGACCTTCTAAATTATCTTTGGCTGAAAAATGTTCCACTTCATCTTTTTGTGTGTTCTGATACTCTAAAATTTGTTTAGAT
>JAJPUD010001752.1:0-24641 GCA_023553655.1 Myrmecobius fasciatus
ACATGGCTCTCTGCAACAAAGAATTGTCTCAAACCAGTTCCAGTTGTTCACTGAAGAAAACCATATATACCCAGAGAGAGGGATATGAAATATGGACCACAACATAACATATTCATGATCTCTATTGATATTTGCTTGCATGGTGTTGCCTTTCTCTGATTTTCTTTTTTTTCTTGTAGAGAGGATTTTTCTTTCATAACTTCTCAAGCATTTCAACATTATTAACATGTAGTGGACTTCCTGCCATTTAGGGGAGAGGAGGGGACTGGGGGTAAAATTTGTAATGGAAAGCTTTGTAAAGATCAATGCTGGGGAACTACCATACATATGTTATACAAATAAAAAGCTTTAATTAAAAAAAAAACAATCTCACTCAAATCCTCATTTCTAACTTTATTTTATTCTGCTCCTTTTGATTTGCTCTCCATCCCTTGCAAATAGAACTGTTCTTGCTCAATCTCATCTTCTATTCTTCTCAATTCTTCCAGACAGAGGTAGGTGACTATATAGTGTTGGACTTGTAGTCTGGAAGATCTGAATTCAAATCAGACCTCAGATACTTAAGTAGCTCTGTGACCCTAAGAAAAACACTTAATCTTTGTTTCCTTCAGTTTCCTCAACTCCAAATGGGGATAAAAAAAATAGCACCAACCTTGTAAGGTTGTTGTGAGAATCAAGTGAAATAATGTTTATAAAGTACTTAGCACAGTGCTTGGTATATAGTAGGCACTACATAAATGCTTATCCCATTCCCCTTCCATATCTTTAAACACTCCATATTAATATTTGGATTTGTAACAATATTTCTATTTATGAACATTCTTTTCCTTTTTCATGGTCTGGCTCAAATATCATCTTTTCCATGACAATTTTCCCATTCTGATAAACCAGAAATTATTCTTTCTCCTTAGAATTTCAGGTAAAAGTCTAAGCATTTAACAAAGAGTCCTGTGTATGGCATAAATTTTGAATTAAATAGAATAGTTCTATATCATCAAAATATATCAATTAGATCCATTATAAATTTATATTATTTAATATCCCTAATCTCAAATTGGTCCTTATTGCCTCAAAACAGAAATTCTTTCTCTCCCTAATCAAGTCACAATCCCACTTTACATGGTGGTTGCTCAAATCCTTCTCAGCTCTACTCATGTCTGTCTTCACCCTCTAAACTAAGGAACTGCCTTATACTTCCCTGTACAAATGAGAAATATTCACCAATTCTCACTTCCTCATCTCATATCATTCAGACAACTTTCCCCTCAACTTTACTCTTCTTTATTCCAGTCTCACATAAAGAAATAATATCTCCTTTCCAAAGGCAACCCATCTAGATGTACATTTAATCCAGCAGACTAACTCCTCTATTCACCCTCTTCTTCCCCTTACATCTAATCTCTTTCTTGTAGTTCATTCTCTGCTGCCTACAAACAGGTTTGCTTCCCCTTTAAAAATCCTTATTAAAATTTTCTATCCACACTAACTATTGCCTCATATCTGGCCTCCCTTCTATAACAACTCCTTGAGAAAATTAGTCTTTTTTCTCTTCTTTTACTCAATTCTAACTTCTCTCTAATCTTGATTCCAACCTCATCAGTCAACTGAAATTGTGCTCTCCACAGTTGTCCATATTCTCTTAATTGATCTATTCATTCAACCCGATATTTCTGGACCTCTCTGCATCATTGCATACTGTTCATCATCTTTTAATCCTGTGCACTCTCTTATAACTATGAACATTCTTTAGCCTAAATATTTTTTAGGTAAATTCTATTCTACAGAATCTAGTTTTCATATTTACCTTAGGAGGACAAGGAAAGGAATTTGAAAAATGTATTTATTACCCATCCAAAGACAATGTAAAACATTTTATCAGGGAAGATTTGATTATCACATATTGCACCATTAATTATACATGATGTCCAAAGGACTATTATGAAAACTATTGCAATTTATTTTGCATCAGTTGCTCATGATGAAATGATAAAGTCTATGAAAACATTTATAAAGGACTCCAAGTCAAAGCAGCATATACTCTGACATTTGGTGATTTCAACGCCACTTGGGAAAAAAAACTATGGCAGTGACAAATATTATAGGAAAACATCATTGATAAAAAAAGCTAGCAATGCCAAAGATTTATAGATTAAATAAAAGTCTCATTCCTGTACATTTCAAATGTCTTCTTTGAGAGAAGAATTCTTTTGCATAAAAAATGACCACCAAATAATATCAAAAAATGGAATATGTTATATATTAGAAGAAGAAAAGCAATTGTTATTTATATAATAAGTATATTTTTGATTCTGAAGGAATTTGAGGAAAGAACTGACCACACTGGCTCTATCTTGTTACTCAGGTCCAAATTGGCTCAGTTCTCCTTCTGTTCAATTATGAATCTAGTCCAATTTCTGTCTTGCAAGAAAATTTTCAATTATGGGAATTGTAAAAAAAAATTTTATTGCATTATTTGAACCTAGTTCTGCATAGCTGAAAGGGTAGACTACCCCTGCCTATTGCTTAGAGAAACATAAAAGGATGTAGGTTATACTGACCAGAAACTCAATTGATAAAGACTGATATGAAACATTTCCTCACAATTATAAAACTCAAGCAACTTATATATCTTATCTGAAAATGGCCCCATTTTGATAAGATATCAGTTCCAAGTTCCTTTGATTGAATACAAACATTTGGAGGGGCCTACTTCTGGCCTATTTTGGGAAAGCTCAATCCTCCATCCCATTTCAACATGTCCCATATATTCATGTGTGGAGTGGAGTGAGAGCTTTTCCCAATTGTGAATAATTACAACTAAAATACTCTTCCAGAGCCTATGTAAGAATTAAAATAAATATACTACCTCCATTTTCCTTTCCATTACCATATATCGCCCCTTAGTTCATGTCCTCATCACATCAAAAGTTTTGTAATTTGGCTCCTTAGATCCAGTTGGGGTGTGTGTGTGTGTGTGTGTGTGTGTGTGTGTGTGTGTGTGTGTATGTGTGTAACATTGTGTATGAAACAAAAAAAAATTAAGCCTTTCAGTTCCTTTTTTTTTCTTTTTGAGACTATATCTCCCTGCCTCTCCCAGTTTGGAAATGTAGCAGCCTCTTATGGGCCAGATCCCACTGCTGGTTGATGTGAAAGCTGTCACTTATCTTGTTTCTGACTTGGGCTGATTGCCCGCTTAGCCATCCTGCTTTCTCCTGCTCACTATCCCACACGCAACATACCCAACTTATAACTCTCTATATTTGATGAGTACCAAATACTAAGTACCAAACTAAGTACCAAAACATCATCAGCTTGAAGCCCCATTGTGTTCAAAACTCCAGAACTCAAGCAAGTTACCAGCCTCAGCAGCAGACCCAACTAAAAGAGGGACAGGGACATCAGTTACATAACATATTAGCCCACAGGTGGGGAAGGGGAGCCTGTAACAGCTGGTCAGAGGGAGACTGCAAGAGCCTCTTTGCTGACATTATGGCAATACTCTGGTGTTTTGCCCATATTTAGATATGGGTAACCATGCTGGCTCACTGTACAGGTCCCCAGAAGGATCTCTGAAAACAGCTACACAAAACCCCTGAAGTGTAGGACAATGAACCCTGTACCCTGGAAACAGAGCCACACTTCACCAAATAGTTAAAAGTCAACCAATAGGTTGGGGAAATGAGTAAACAACAGAAGAAATTCTAATCATAGAAAGTTACTATGGTTACAGCGAAGATCAAAATATATACTCAGATGATGATAACAAAGTCAAAGTTCCTACATCCAAAGCCTCCAAGAAAAATAAGAATTGGTTTCAGACTACAGAATTGCTCAAAAAGGATTTGGAAAATCAAGTAAGAGAGGTAGAGGAAAAATTGGGAAGAGAAACGAGCGATGCAAAAGGAAATATTAAAAAGCCAGTGAAAAGAAGAATACTTTAAAAAGCAAAATTAGAAAAACAGGGACCAAGATGACAGAGAAGAGACATGCCTTTTTTAAACTCTCCCCATCTCCATCAAATTTGCAGCAAATCAGGCCTCTGAACTGGTTTTTGGAGTGACAGAACCCACAAGTGTTTGGAGTGCAATAAATTTCCAGCAGAAGATAATTTGGAAGATCTTCAGAAAATATCTGTTTCAATCAGGCACAGAAGGAGGTGAACAGAGCACAGGCAGTACAGAGACCCAGAGCAATGTTGGCTTCCTGAGCCAAGGAATCTACCAGGAGGAATCTACAACAGTGTTGGCTACTCTGTCCTGGTTGCAAGACAGTAGATCAGCATATTAGCAAAGGAACTTGGATTGCAGCCAAGAATCAATAGCATTATCTTTCAGGGAAGAAAATGGACATTCAATGATACAGATGAAAAGATCAAAGCTGAACAAAAGATTTGATCTCCAAATACAGAACAAAAGAGAAGTATAAAAAGGTAAAAAGGAAAAAACTCAAGAGCTATATCTCTGTTATGGGTATACTTAGAGAATGCAGGTAGAATTTGATCTTAGTTGTGATAATATAAAAAAGAAACTATAGGTGGAAAGGAAATTGTATTGGAAGAAGAAGAAAATGGAGGTAAAATGAAGGAAATTACATCTCATGAAGAGGCAAAGAAGACCTATTATAATTAAGGGACAGAAGGGAGCGGGGTAAAATTATGTGAATCTTACTCCCATCAGATTTGTCTCAACTTATAGGGAAGTGAGAGAGGAAAGAGGAAAGGAAACAAGGAGGCTAATAGAAGGGAAAACAGTAGTAGTAGGAGAAAGATAAAGAAAGGGGGAAGGGCTGTAAAGGAAGAGTACTGTTTGAGGGAAGTGGTAGTCAGAAGCAAAATACTAGAGAGGAGGGAAAGGGGCAAAGGAAAGATAAAAGTATAATAGGGTAAATAAGATGGCAGGAAATACAAAATTAGTCATTTTTACTGGGAATGTAAATGGGATGAACTCACCCATAAATGGAAGAAGACAGCAGACTGGATTAAAGGCCAGAATCCTACAATATGTTGTTTACAAGAAACACATTTAAAGCAGAGTTATACATACAGAGTGACAGTAAAAGGCTGGAGCAGAATCTATTATACTTCAGATGAAGTTTAAAAAAAAAGCAGGGGTAGCTGTCCTTATTTCATATCAAGCAAAAGCATGAAAAAATCCAATTAAAAGAGATAAGGCAGAAAACTATATCTTGCTAAAAAGGTACCACAGACATTGAACATTGAAGTAATATCAATATTAAACATATATACAATGAGTGGTGTAGCATCTAAATTCCTAGAGGAGAAATTAAGAGAGCTGTAAGAAGAAATAGATAGCAAAACTATACTACTGGAGGATATCAAACTTGCTCTCTCAGAAATAGATAAATCAACCACAAAATAAATAAGAAGTTAAGGAGGTGAATAGAATTTTAGAAAAGTTAAGTATGACAAATCTTAGGAAAAATTGAATGGAAATATAAATATGGCAGTTCATGGAACCTATATAAAAATTGACCATATATTAAGGCATAAAGACCTCAAAATCAAATGCAGAAAGACAGAAATAATAAATGCATTCTTTCAGATCATGATGCAATAAAAATTACATTAAATAAAAGGCCAAGGGAAAATAGGCCAAAAAGTAATTGGAAACTAAATGATCTAATCCTAAAGAATGAATAGGTGAAATAACAAATCATAGACACACTCAATAATTTCATCCAAAAGAATGACAATAAATAAATGACATACTAAAATGTGTGGGATGCAGCCAAAGTGATTATTATGGGAAATTGTATATCTCTAGATGCTTACTTGCATAAAAGAGAGAAAGAGAAGGTCAATGAATTGACTTTGCAACTAAAAAACCTAGAAGAAGAACAAATTAAAAACCTCCAATTAAATAACAAATTTTAAATTCTACATATAGAAGGGGAGATTAAGAAATTGAAATTAAGAAAACTACTGAATTAATAAATAAAACTGAGTTGATTTTATGAGAAAAACAAAAAATAGATAAACCATTAGTTAATTTAATTAGAAACAGGAAAGAAGAAAATCAAGTTGTTAATTTCAAAAATGAAAAGGGAGAACTTTCCACCAATGAAGAGGATATTAGAACAAAAATTAGGAGTTATTCTGCCCAACTATAAGTCAATAAATTTGATATTCTAAGTGAAATGGAGGAATACCTACAAAATATAGATTGCTCAGGATTAACTGAACAAGAAATAAATTATTTAAATAGGTCCACTTTAGAAAAAGAAACAGAGCAAGCTATTAATCAACTCCCTAAGAAAAAATCTCCAGGGCTCAGAGGGATTTACATGTGAATTATACCAAATATTTAAAGAACAATTAATTCCAATATTATGCAAACTATTTGAAAAAAACAGGCAAAGAAGGAGTCCTATCAAATTCTTTTTATGACACAAATATGATGTTGATTCTTTCACCAAGTAGGGTGAAAACAGAGAAAGGAAATTATAGACCAATTTTCTTAATGTATATTGATGCAAAATTCTTACATAAAATATTAACAAAAAGATTACAGAAAGTCATCACACTATAACCAAATAGGAATTATACCAAGGATGCAGGGTTGGTTCAATATTAGGAAAACTATTAGCATAATTGACTATATCAATAACCAAACTAATCATATGATTATCTCAATAGATGCAGAGGAAACATTTCATAAAATTCAACACAATTCTTATTACAAACACTAAAGAGTATAGGAATAAATTAAGTTTTCCTTAAAAAGATCAGTAGCATTTATCTAAAACCATCAGCAAGCATCATATGTAATGGGGACAAACTAGAAACATTCCCAATTAAATCAGGGGTGAAACAAGGTTGCCCACTATCACGATTACTATTCAATATTGTATTAGAAATGTTAGCTTTTGCAATAAGAGAAGAAAAAAGTGATTAAAGGATTAGAGTAGGACATAAGGAAAACAAATTATCACTCTTTGCAGATGATATGATGGTATACTTAGAGAACCCTAGAGACAACTAAAAAACTACTAGAAATAATTCACAACTTGAGCAAAGTTGCAGGATACAAAATAAATCCATATAAATCATCAGCATTTTTATATTACCAATAAAGTTCAGCAGCAAGAGATATAAAAAGAAATTCCATTCAAAATAACTGTCAATAGTATAAAATATTTAGGAATCTATCTGCCAAGGGAAAGTCAGGAACTATATGAACTAAAACTATAAAACACTTTCCACACAAATAAAGTCAGACCTAATCAGTTGGAAAAATATCAAGTGCTCATAAGTAGGCCAAGTGAGTATAATTAAAATGAGAATACTACCCAAACTAATTTACTTATTTAGTGCCATATCAATCAAACTCCCAAGAAATCATTTTACAGATCTAGAAAAAATAGTAACAAAGTTCACCTGGAAGAGCAAAAGGTCAAGAATTTCAAGGGAATTAATGAAAAAAAATGCTGATGAAGATGGCCTAGATGTGCCAGATCTAAAACTATATTATAAAGCAGCGGTCATCAAAACCATTTGGTACTGGCTAAGAATTAGAGTAGTTGATCAGTGGAATAAGTTAGATTCACAAGACAAAATAATCAATGACTATAGTAATCTAGTGTTTGACAAACCCAAAATCCCAGTGTTGGGGATTAAGAACTCACTATTTGACAAAAACTGCTGGGAAAAATTGGAAACTAGTAAGGAAGAAATTAGGGCTTGACCCATACACAAAATAGATAAATTTGATTATATTAAGTTAAGTTAAAAGTTTTTGTACAAACAAAACTAATACAGACAATATTAGAAGGGAAACAATGGATTGGAAAAACATTTTTATATTCAAGGGTTCTAATAAAGGCTTCATTTTTAAAATATATATGTAATTGACTCAAATTTATAAGAATTCAAGTCATTTTCCAAGTGATAAATGGTCAAAGGATATGAACACACAATTTTGTCTGTTGTTCTTCTGATGAAGAAATTGAAACCATTCCTAGTCATATGAAAATGTGCTCTAAATCGCTATTGATCAGAGAGATGCAAATTAAGACACCTCTCAGATTGGCTAAGATAATGGGAAAAGATAATGATGAATTTTGGAAGGGATATGAGAAAACTGGGACACTAATACATTGTTTATGGAATGGTGAAAGGATCCAACCATTCTGGAGAACAATTTGGAACTATGCCCAAAGAGTTATCAAACTGTGCATACCCTTTGATCCAGCAATGTTTCTACTGGGCTTATATCCCAAAGAGATCATAAAGAAGGAAAAGGGACCCATATGTGCAAAATATTTGTGGCAGCACTTTTTGTACTGGCAAAAAACTGGGGACTGAATGGATGCCCATCAGTTGCAGAATGCCTGTATAAGTTATGGTATCTGAATGTTATGGAATATTGTTGTTCTATAAGAAATTATCAGCAGGATGATTTTTGAGACACCTGAAGAGACTTACAGGAATTGATGTTAAATGAAATGAGCAGAACCAAGAGATCATTGTACAAGGCAACAGCAAGATTATGTAATGATCAATTCTGATGGAAATGGCTCTTCTCAACAATGAGATGATTCCGTCCAGTTCCAGTGGTCTAGTGATGAAGAGAGCCATCTACTCCAGAGAGAGGACTGTGAGAACCAAGTGTGCATCACAACACAGCATTTTCACTTCCTTTGTTCTTGCTTGCTTGAATTTTATTTTATTTCTCATTTTTCTTCCTTTTTGATCTGATTTTTCTTGTGAAGCAAGATAATTGTGTAATTATATGGGCTTATGTTCAATTTACATATATTTTTATCATGTTTAACATATATTGGATTACTTGCCATCTGGGGAGAGGGTGTGGAAAAAGGAGTAGTATTGGAACACAAGGTTTTGGAAAGGTCAATACTGAAAAACTAACCTTGCATATATTTTGAAAAGAAGAAGCTTCAATAATAAATAAATAGGTAAAAAATAAATAAGCAAGCAAAAAAGCAAACAAGCAAAATTGGTCAAATGGGAAAGGAAGTATGAAAGCTCATTGAAAAAAATCCTTAAAAATTAGAATTGAGAAGATATAAGCTACAGACTTTATGAGAAATCAAGATACAATAAAATAAATCCAAAACAATGAAATTATAGGGAAAATGTGAAATATCTCATTGGAAAAATAACTGACCTGGAAAATAAATCCAGGAGAGATCATTTAAAATTTATTGATGTACATGGTAGTGATGATAAAAAAAAAAAAAAAAGAGCCCAGACATCATCTCTGATAAAGGCCTCATATCTCAAATGTATACGGAACGGAGTCAAATCTGTTAAAAAAACATAGGAGCTATTCCCCAATTGATAAATGAGCAAAAGATATGATCTATGCACAAAGGGCTATACAATCACACATATCCTTTTAACAATACCACTAGTAGGCATGAATCCCCAAAGAGATTTTTTAAAAACATATATAGCAGCTCTTTTCTCAGGGCAAGAAAATTGGAAATTGAGGGATGCCCATCAATTAGGGAATAGCTAAATAAATTGTGCTATGGGATTAGGAAATAATATTATTTTTCTACAAGAAAGGATGAACAGAATGCTCTCAAAAAACCTGGAAAGTCCTCTTATGAGCTCAAGCAAAGTGAAATGTACTGTGTACACAGTAATAATAAAGTTGTGTGAATGACTTTGCTGTTCTCAGCAACACAATGATACAAGACCATTCTTAAGGACTTATGAAATATGCTATCTATACCCAGAGGAAAAAATGATTGTGTTTGAATACAGACTGAAGCATACTTTTTTAAACTTTTTTTTTTTTACTTGAGGGATGTTTTTTTTTTTTGGATGGGAAGGGAGATCTTCACTTTCTTTTGCAACATGACTTTTATGGAAATAGGTTTTCTCAAAGTGGAATGGAGGAGGAAAGGGGAGAATCTGGAACTCAGTTTTTTTTTCCTTTATTAAAGCTTTTTATTTGCAAAACATATGTATGGGTAATTCTTCAACACTGACCCTTACAAAGCTTTCTATTACAAATTTTTCCCCCCTACTCCGTACCCCTCCCCTAGATGGCAGGAAATTCACATGTTAATTAATTTCCAATACTTGACAAATCAAATATATGTATACATATTTCCACACTTATCATTATTGTGCAAGAAAAATCATATCTACAAGAAAAAAATCTGAGAAAGGGAACACAATGCAAGCAAACATCAATCGAGAGCATGAAAATGTTATGTTGTGGTCCACATTTCACATCCCTCTCTCTGGGTGTATATGGCTTTCTTCACTGAACAATTGGAACTGGTTTGAAAACATTTCATTGTTGAAGAGAGTCATGTCCATCAGAATTGATCATCATATAGTATTGTTGTTGCCGCGTATAATGATCTCCTGGTTCTGTTCACTTTGCTCAGCATCAGGAACTCAGAATTTAAAAAAAAACAACAAATATAAAAATTATTTTACATGCAACTGGGGAAAATAAAAAAAAATATTTTAAAGTTACTGATCTCAACTTCTCTCAACAAGAGAGATTGGAGGTGTGAACCACCACTCCTGGCCAGACTTCCAGTTATAAAATACATTAATTCTTTGATTCTACCAATAATATGCATACAAATATTCATCTCAGATTTGAGTCACTTCATTATTTTGCCCCAATTTATCTTCACAATCTTATTCCCCTTTGCCCCTAAATGTACCCTACCCTTCAGTCACACTAGACCTTTATTTCTCATTCCCCATACTTGTATATGTTCACATTCTTTATCCATCTCATTCTCTCTGACAAGAATGCCCTCTGTTAATTCCTGTCTCTGCCTTCTGAAATCCTACACATACTTCAAATTTTAATTCAAATGCCACCTTTGCCACAAAAACTTCCCTGATCCTTCCAAACAGAAGTAATCATTACCTTTGCTGTAAATTTTCTAACCTTTGTTATATCTCTTGTGGCATCATATTTTTTAAAATTAAAAATGGTTATTTGTATATAAATATCTAATATTAATTTCCTTGAGAAGTACCCCATTATTCATCGTTTTTATCTTCCTTAGAGCCCACTAAAAGAAGAGGCACTCAATAGATGTTTGTCAAGTGAATGAATTAATTACATTGCACATTCCAGGATCTGAATAGAATTCTCATTTGGAAGCATTCAAGAGAGACCTGGCAGTTACTAGGCTGGCAAAAAAATGGTTGCTGTAAGCCAAACAAAGAGGCTATGACCATCATGACAGAACCTACTAGCATGGATGCTCCACAGGGGAGAAGATAGAGAGAATTATCATCTAGCTCAAACAAGCAGATGGCTCAGCTGCCATGCAACCTAAGGATGTCATTTGCATGTTGAGAGACAGAAAACTGAAGACAATCAGCTTCCTAACAAGCAATAACAGCATTTCTTGACCATTGTAGACTAAAAAGCTTTCTTATTTCTAAAATTTCTCTTTTAAAATTATAGGATTTGAAACCCAAGGAATTTCCTGAGCCCCCGCTCTAAAGTAAGCTAGGAAAAAAAAATCACACTATCCAGCTGGTCTCTCCTGAGAACTGCATTAACAGTTTATTAATTACAACAAGTGGGAGAAGGCTCCAACCTGGGGTGACTCCTAATTATATCATGCATCAAATCTAAACTCCTCAGCATTTGTTCATAGGACTTCCATTAATTACCTCCTTCTCTCCATCTGACTACCCTCATCTCCTGTACCAGCTCAGCTTGGACCTCCATGACCTGCCAAGCAAACCTGCTAGCTGTCATTCCCCTGCCTAGAGTTTA
Organism: Myrmecobius fasciatus; assembly: GCA_023553655.1. Classification (NCBI taxonomy): domain Eukaryota; kingdom Metazoa; phylum Chordata; class Mammalia; order Dasyuromorphia; family Myrmecobiidae; genus Myrmecobius; species Myrmecobius fasciatus. The sequence continues at coordinate 11,754 of JAJPUD010001752.1, forward strand.
CTTGCTCCTACCTCTGAGTCTTGGGGTTTGCCACTCCCTCTTCCCAAACAAATCTTTCTCTCTCTAAGCTTCAGCACCTGGATGATTGGTTATATGAGAATATTTCACTTCTAGCAGGTGGATAGTTCTTCAAGTTGATGACAAAACAGAATCAATAAGTTTTTTTTTTCCTTTTCATATCAAGGTCAATGACCATCTGAGTAAAATAAAATTCTAAAATATCAGTCAAAAAGTACATGAAAGTAAGAAGTGGTCTTTGCTGAAACATGGCAATAGAGGAAGGAATCACTGAGATAAGATGAATTCTGAGGAAAAAAGATAACACAGTAGCAATACCCCTTCAGTAGAGAGCTCCTGTCTTGAGATCCCATTTCTGACACCTACTACCTTTGTGAGTTTGGTTGCTTTGGTTTATTTACACTTAATTTGCTAATCCAGAAAATGAGAAAATTAGCATAAATGGCCTCTGAGGTTAAGTGACTTACTTGCTCAGAGTGACTAGTGAGTGTCTGAGGGCAAATTTGAATTCAGGTCTTAGGCCCAGTTCTCTGTCCACTGAGCCACTCTCTCTTGTTCTTACCCTACCCCTTTTCATTTGCAAGGGTAAGTCAAAATATCTTGTGGGATAATACAGGACTTTAGAAGCAGATGGCATTTTGCAATTTTTTGGAAGCCAGATGCTGAAGTGATTTTAAATGGGTTCAAACTGGATATTAGGAATTGAAAGTTTAAAAAAAAAAGCTTTCTAACATTAAGTTAAGTAGAATTTTAGTACAGAAACACTGTTCCTAGAAAGTCAGGAAAAAAGTAAATTCAAAGACAGAATGAAGGCCTTCAAGTTTATTCCAAATAAGTCTGGTCCTTGAAGGCTTCAGAAAAAAGAAACTATCCATGATATTGGTCATTCTTATGGAGAAAAAGTAGTATCACAGATAAGAATCCAATTGAAAGTAGGAAGCCAGAAGCAGAGAAAAGTTCTACCAAAAAAAAAAATCCAATGGAGCGATCCCCCAAAGCAATAGAGCACCATCTAGCAATGACCACGTGAGACCAGCAGTTTGCTGCACATGCAGCAGCAATATTATGGTATATCTAGTGTAGATAATTAAAGATATTGGCAACTCTGGCATCAGAGATGTAAGTTGTCTCTCCAGCAATGTGCCCTGGACACACTATGTGTGCTCTTCCATACATGTGCTCTAGACAAGGGAGTTTGCCATATTGAGATTCTCCATGCATATTCCCTGAGCATATTACTTCTTCCAAAACATAATATTCTTGTGAGAGAATGTGTCCAGGTTCATGGGAGAAATATACCCATTGCTACTTTTCCTACTATATTATTTCATTCAGCATTTTTGATTTGGACTAATTGTGTTTTCCAAATGTCTACTAAAAATAAACACACTGGTGGGGGCTCATTAGTCATGGTTGTGAGTGAAACAGAGTGCCTTGAAGGTCAGATCATTTGTCTTGAGACCCATGTGCAAGTGAGGGTACCCCCAGAACATTATTCATCAAACCTAGAAGTAGCAGAGGATGATCCAAGGGCACCCTTACCTCTCTCATAGAATGTCTGCTAATAGAACAGTGAAACTCACATAATCAGTTTAGGATGACACCCTCAGAAGGATCCCATGGCTTTTTTGACCAATCTAGAGCTGAGGTGGCCACCTGGCTTGAGGACCTATATCACAGTGGGCTTCAAGGAATCAGAATGGACCAGAGAATTGATAGGATCAGGTCAGCAGGGGATGAGCAACAGAGAACACCAAAAGCTACATCCCTTCACTCACATAGTAAGCTTTTATTCATTTATAAAATATAGATAATAATATGCTATTTATCTAAGAGGTGGTTGAGAAGAAAGTGTTTTGCAAACTATAAATATATTCTATTAATAGGAGTGTAATTTGTTATAGATGTCTTCAGCTAGTACAATTCTATTGCAAATTTAAGGAGAGACACAGGTAGAGAAGCTATACAATGTTTGGGTTGCTAGAAAAATTATTCAGTTTAATAAATTATAGTAAATCACCTATTTATAGATAGACCTCAAAGATCATCTGGACTGAGCCAGGCATTTGAGAGATGAGGAAACTGGGACCTGAAAGGGTAACTAGATTTGGCCAATATTGACTAATCCATTGCCTAAATCATTGAGCTTAAATTCAGGGTTCCAGTCCTGGATCTACTGCTTTTTATGATCCTGACTCCAAATCAATAATATTATGAAGTACCCATCACAAGCTCTATTCAGGTTTTTGTTTCCGTCAGCTCCCTGCTACTGAATTGAAAGCAGTAAGAGAGTACTGCAAAGAATGGACTTCCACTAAATATTTACATGAAATTTACATCAAATATTATGCAGAGATATAGCTATTTATTGTATCATTTATAAATATACTAGAATAAAAATAATATTGCACTATTCTCAAGAAACTATGGCTGAAGTAACTTGTCTTAATTGCTTATTGTGAGGGAATATAGAAAGTAATTCTTTACTATGCCTCTTGTGCAAATCATCAGAAAACACAAAGTGCATTCTCCACCATAGTTTACCATTGCTCAGATTTTCTTTTAATCTATCTCAGTATTGGCATTCTTTTTCATTATATCAGACTGCTTTAAATTATGTTTATCACTAAGGCACTGGAACATTTCATATATGTCAATAAATAAAAGGAAATAATATTGGGTTTATTAGAAAGATTTTTTACAACTCTGATCCCTTGTATCCCACTGTGATATAGGATCTCAAGCCAGGTGGCATCTCAGGCTGATTATATGAATTTCACTGTTCTAATAGCAGTCTACAGGAGAGAGATAACAGTGCCCTGGGGTTATCCTCCATTATTTCCAGGTTTGATGAATAATGTTGGGAGTACCCTCACTTGTACATGGATCTCAAGAAAAATTCTTACATTTCAGACATTCATGGCGAATGAACCCCTTCCAATGTGTTTACTTTTATTAACCATCTGGAAGACACAATTTCATTTGTATTGGTAACTCCCAATGAGGAAATGCTTTTGGTATGCACTCTGCAACTTATTTTCTTTTTTTTTTAATTAAAACTTTTTATTTACAGAACATATGAGTAATTTTTTCCACATTGACCTTTGCAAAATTTTTTGTTCCAAATTTTTCCCTCCTTCCCCTACCCCCTCCCCTAGATGGCAAGTAGTCTGATACATGTTAAATATGTTAAAATATATGACAAATCCAATAGATGTATACATATCTACACAGTTATTTTGCTGCACAAAAAAAATCAGATCTAGAAAGAGAAAAAAAACCTAAGAAGGAAAAAAATGCAAGCAAATATTCACAGAAAGCGTTACAATGCTATGTTGTGGTCCACACTTAGTTCCCACAGGCCTCTCTCTGGATGTATATGACTATCTTCATCGCTGAACAATAGGAACTTGTTTGAATCACATCATTGTTGAAAAGAACCATGTCCATCAGAATTGATCATCATATTAATCTTGTTGCCGTGTATAATGATCTCCTGGTTCTGCCCATTTCACTCAGCATCAGCTCATATAAGTCTCTCCAGGCTTCTCTGAAATCATCCTACTGGTCCTTTCTTATAGAACAATAATATTCCCTAATATTCATATACAATAATGTATTCAGCTACTTTCCAATTGATGGGCATCCACTCAGTTTCCAGTTTCTAGCCACTACAAAAAGGGCTGCCACAAACATTCTTGCACATGTGGGTCCCTTTCCCTCCTTTAAAATCTCTTTGGGATATAGGCCCAGTAGAAACACTGCTGGGTCAAAGGGTATGCACAGTTTGATAACTTTTTGAGCATAGCTCCAAATTGCTCCCCAGAATGGTTGGATCCGTTTACAGTTCCACCAACAATGTATCAGTGTCCCAGTTTTCCCACATCCCCTGCAATATTCATCATTATCTTTTCCTGTCATCTTAGCCAATCTGACAAATATATAGTGGTGTCTCATAGTTGTCTTAATTTGCATTTCTCTGATCAATAGTGATTTAGATCACCTTTTCATATGACTAGAAATAGTTTCAATTTCTTCATATGAAAATTGTCTGTTCATCAATTGGAGAATGGCTTGAATATAAATTTGAGTCAATTCTCTATATATTTTAGAAATGAGGACTTTGACAGAACATTTGAATGTAAAAATGTTTTCCCAGTTTATTTCTGCAACTTCTTTTCTTTAGAGAGTTCCTTGGTCATTGAAAGATTAAAGGAGTTGCCCAAAGTCATATGTTTAATACATGTCCAAGGAAAGGCTTGAACTGAGGTCTTCTTGGCTCCAAGGCCAACTATCTAGCCATCATAGTATCCTGTCTTCTGCATTCAAAAGAGCACTTACTTCAATTGTCCAAAAATACATGATTTTGTCAATGAGGATACTCTTACTGACTTAGCTTCCAATTTTTTTTTTTACAATCCACTAGATGTTTTAGAATCATGTGAACAAAATAATTCATCATTCTGAGGCAATGACTCTCAATCATAGATGGACTAGACAGAGGACCACAGACTATTAAATTACAGAATTTGAGAGTTGAGGGGACCTCAATTACCTTCTAAGCAAAATGAATCTAAAAGGAATGTTTACTCTAATATTCTTGACAAGCAATCATCCATCTACTGCTTGAAGATCTCCACTGAAGAAAACTACTTCCTGTTTCTACATTTGGATAACTCCAATTTGTCAGAAAGTAGTTTTAGGTTTTTTTCACCGACATAAAATCAAAATTTTCCTTTTTGCATTGTTCACTCATTACTTTTGTTTCTATTCTCTAGAGCTAAGCAGAACAAATTTAATCCCTGTTTATATGGCAGTCATTCAAAAACTTGAACAGTGAAAATGTTTCCTCTGAAAATAAACTAATCATCACTAGTTCCTTAAATGAATTTACATATGACACATGGAGTCAAGGTATATTAATATCATGTTTACTGCCCACCCCACTTCTAGACTGTTCATATTACTAATAAAGATGAAAATTAAACTAATTTTAGTTCTGATACCTTAACTAGATAAGAATATTTCTATGATTCAATCAGCCAAACTAACTGATAATGAACAGTCTCCTTGAACAAATCAAAGTTTCTCTGAGACTTGGTCATAGGTTTATATAAAAATAAGTTATCTAAGATCCAGAAGGAGAGTCTGAGGGTCCCAGAGTTTGAAGCAAGCATGGCATTTCCAGTTCACCTTTGACAAACAAAGGGAGAACTGAGTTATGACAGAGAAGGGAAATAGAAAGAGGAGAGTCATTGGCTTCATAGGTATCTCAGATCAAAAGATACAGGATGGCAAAAGTCTCAAGAAAAAGTCAGTTATTTCTTCAACTACCCCTATTGATGTTAAAAAGTCAACCACTTTCCCACTGAGCAACACAGTCCATATTTGCCCTTCGATATTGTGGCTCTGTCTTTTGCTTTTCTTTCAGTTTTATGGCTACATGTTGTTTTTTTCTTCTCTCCAAGAAGTATTTCTCACTAGCTCCTCTTTTTCTTTTTAAAAGCCTGAATCTAATCATTCTCACCACTCCTTCATAAGGCTTATTCCAGGAACACTTGCCACTTCAATTCCACCCTATCTTGTCACCTTTGAAGTACAAAAAGATTTCATCATTTCTTCTCCATGGATACCTTGTAAAAGGAAGAGATTCCCTAAAGAAGGCTTGGCGGATTAGCGGAGTCTTTCTTGTCAAGGGACTCAAATTCACATTTAGATCTTTCTGTCCTTGCTTAGAATTATGCTGACATCTCTAAATTCTGGCAGCTACATCTATTCTCTATTATAAGCCAAAAGTTTAAGGTGTGGCTTATAACTAGAATAGTTTTGACCCAGTAAATAATCCCTAAATATTAAGAGAAGATTAATCCTTTAAATGAAATTGACATGTATCAACAAGTATTGAGATAAAAAAAAACCAACAACTCCTCACTCCAAAGGCAATCATGATAGTTGGAATTAGAGTTATCAATTTATGTATCTTCTACCTCTAACAGTCAGTGTGTTCCCTTAGGGCAGAGGTATTATTTTATCTAAACTGAGTATAGAGAGACACAAAGACAGATAGATTAATTAATTAACTTGTGACAATAACAATCACTTCACATTTCTATACTTTAGTTCCTTCATCATGGAAACTGAGGAGATTGACAATACAACTAATTAACCCTAAAATCAGTCAAATGAAAGAAAGAAGAAGAGATTCTATGAGGAGAAAAATATTTATATCAGTACTTCCAATAGCGAAAAAGAACAAGGAGTTAAGGGTGTGTCCATCAACGAAGTGCTAAACAAATTATGGAATAGGTTCTAGACTAGAACCAAAAGCCTTATCCTAGACAACAGCTCCTCCCCATTTCTTTTCTATAACCTTCAAATTCAAGAGGGATATGGGACAATAGGCAAGTAGAACATTCATGTCTTAATGGTCAAACTTCTTCTGACCATTTATGCTAAATAAGCTATGTTGCCACAAGGATAAGAATGAGATAAGAACATTCTCATAGAGGCCTGGAGAGACTTACATGAACCAATGCTGAGTGAAATGAGCAGAACCAGGAGATCATTATACACGGCAACAACAATACTATATGATGATCAGTTCTGATGGACATGGCTCTCTTCAACAATGAAATGTTTCAAACCAGTTCCAGTTGTTCAGTGAAGAAAGCCATATACACCCAGAGAGAGGGATGTGAAATGTGGACCACAACATAACATTTTCATGCTCTCGATTGATGTTTGCTTGCATTGTGTTTCTTTCTCTGATTTTTCTTTCTTGTAGATATGATTTTTCTTGCACAACAATGATAAATGTGGAAATATGTATACATATATTTGATTTGTCAAGTATTTTAACATATTAGCATGTAGTAGATATCCTGCTATCTAGGGAAGGGGTGGGGAGTAGGGAGGAAAAATTTGTAACAGAAAGCTATGTAAGGGTTAATGTTGAAGAATTACACATACATATGTTTTGCAAATAAAAATAATTAATTAAAAAATTTAAAAAGAACATTCTCATAAATGAAGAAAAGGAATCTAGAACTACAAATAGTGCATTTTATGATCACAGGTATTAGTTTTGTACGAACCCTTAGGCAATAATTCAGCACCCAGGCAACAAAGAGTTCGTTTTATGTTTGGTCATTGATGCTCTATACTAGATCCATATGGGAGAACTTTGCAGAACCTTGATGAGACCATTAAGATGCCACCTAAGAGAAAATTATATATTCCCTGCTTGGTTAATAATTATAAAGTGGCACTCTGTTTTCCTGTGGTCTTAAGAAAATCAAGCTACAAGTTAGTGTAGATTGCTATTACTACAGCAACACCTCAAGTATCACATAGGAAACCCATCAAATATATGAACAGTCTGCATCAGAGTCAGAATTCTAAATCCTGTGTTTAAAAGAATTGCATGAAACCCAAAATTCAATTAATAAAAAAGCACAATTTCTAGAAGTTGTGATCTACTACTGATTGCTGGACCTTATCATCTTCAGAAAATATATCTAAAAATAGGATAAACACTGCTAATATGATTTGCTAAGACCTCAGTGAGCAGATCTATCTTGAAGTTTCATTTCTGCTATAGGTCATTTTTTTTTATTTTAGTGTATAAACAGGAGGAAAAAAATGTATATTGTCTCTTTCCCTAGTAGGCAAACATTTCCCCATCTGTTTCTCTTTTATCTAGGCTGAAAAATCTCAGCTCCAAAAGCATAGATCCAATGGGATCCCCTAAGATGCCATTATTTTTCTTTAATTTAAGTCCTACAAGGATAAGAATATAGGATTGATACAGCATTCCTCAAAATCCAAACATTTCACAAAGACTCCTGGGCCATCTTCTCCATGCAAATATCCTATCAGTGCTTCCCCCCCTTTCCTTGTCATCTTGAACTTGCCCTCAAATTCATCTTGAAACCTGGCGGGAATTTTAATTTGTAGAACTTAGAAGAATTTCTTTTAAAGAAAGAAGACAAATGTGGCCAAATTAAATCAAATGAAAATAAAACAAACCAAAACAAAAATTTTATTAATTATCCTTATGACATGTCATCATTTACCTAATGTATAATTCACTCTAAATCTTAAGTACATTACTACTGTTAGGATTGAGGTCATGGAAAAAAAATGAAAAGAATATTTCATTCCATAAAAAAAAACAGTGAAGGTAAGAAGAAGATATTGCAAACAGCCAAAAAGAAATAATTCACATGTCATGGAACCCTACTCAGGATAAATGGAACCCTACTCAGGATAAAACAAAATTTAACAGCTTCTTCATTAAAGAACCAGAGGGTTTGGAATAGGATATTCTGGAGGGCAAAAGAGAAGGATTACAATCAAGAATCATCTACCCAGCAAAACTGATAATAATCTTTTGGGGGGAGGGGAATATGTATTCAATGAAATAGAAGGATTTCAACCATGCCTGAAGAAAATACCTGAGCTGAATAAAAAAATGTGACTTTCAAATATAAGACTCAAGAGAAGAATAAAAAAGTAAATAGGAAAAACAAATCATAAGGGATTCAATAAGATTAAGCTGTTTATATTCCTACATGGGAAAATGATTTTCATAATTTCTAAAACTTTCTCATTATTAGGGTAGTTAAAAGGAATATGCAGAGGTGTGAATTGAATGTGATGGTAGTATTATCTAAAAAGTAAAATTAGAAAGAAGAATGCACTGGAAGAAGGGGAAAGGAAGAGGAAGAATGGATAAATTATCTGGCATAAAAGAAGACTGAAAAATATTTTACAGTGGAAAGAGAAATGATAGAAATGGAAAGAGGAGAGCAAATTAACCGTCTCCTCTTCAAAACTGACTCAGAGAGGGAATAATATACACATTAATGGGTATAGAAATCTGTATTATACAGGAAAGTAAGAGGTGAAGGGGAGAAGAAAAGAGGGAGGAGCAAATAGAAGGGAAGGAAGTTTGGAGGAGGTAAAAGTCATAAGCAAAACACTTTTGAGAATGAACAGAGTAAAAGGAGAGAGAGAATAAGATAAATGGAGAAAATAGGATAGAGAGAAATACATAGTTGATAATCATTTCTGTGAAAAAAATTTATGCCAAGTTTCTCTAATGGATTTCATTTCTTAAACATATAGAAAATGGAGACAAATAATAGTAACCATTACTCAATTGATAAATGATCAATGAATATGAACAAGTAGTTTTCAGACAAAATAATCAAAAGCTATCTATAATTATATGGGGAAAATGCTTTAAATCACTACTGATGAGAAACAATAACAAATTAAATTAAAACTCCTCTAAACTTCATACTTGTTAGATTGGATAACATAACCAAAACAGAAAATGGCAAATATTGGAAGGGATACCAGAAAATTAAAACACTAATGTATTGTTGGTGAAGTTGTATACTGATTCAGCCATTCTAGAGAGCACTTTGGAACTATGCCCAAAAGATTATAAAACCATGCATATCCTTTGGCCAAGCAATAAGTATTAAAAACTAGGTCTATATCCCCAAGAGATAAAAACAAAAAAGGAAAATATCCTATGTGTACAAATATATTCATAGCATGTCTTTTAGTGGCAGCAAAGATTGGAAATTGAGGGGGTATCCATCAGTTGGGGATTGGCTGGACAAGTTTTTGCATAAAATTGTGGTGAAATACTATTGTGCTCTAAGAAATGATGAACAAGATGCTTTCAAAAACTGTGGATTGGCTTTCATGTACTGGTGAAAATAACAGAACCAGGTAAACATTGCACACAGTAACAACAATATTGTATAATGATCTACTATAAATAACTTAGCTATTCTCAGCAATACAAGGATCCAAGGCAATTCTGTAGGCCTTATAATGAAAGATGCTGTCCATTTCCAGAGAAAGAACTAGTAGAGTGTGAATGCAGATCAAAGATATTTTTCCTTTATTTTTCTTGGGGGGTTTTGTCTATATTTTCTTTTATAGAATGAATTACATGAAAATGTGTTTTGCATGACTACACATGTATAACCTATGCCAAATTGCTTGTTTTCTCAATGGGGGAAGGGAAGGAGGGAGAGAATTTATGGCTCAAAATTTGAAAAAAATGTTAAAATTGTTTTTACATATAATTAGGAAAAACAAAATATTAAATAAGATTTTTAAAGCACTGGAGGCGTTCTGAAAAATAAAATCAACTATAAATAGGAAAATCAAAAATTTAAACATTCTTACAACAGTTTAAGAAAGCTGGGGTATGGGGCAGGTAGGTGGCGTAGTGGATAGAGTACCAGCCCTGAAGTTAGGAGGACCCGAGTTTAAATCTAATCTCAGACACTTAACACTTCCTAGCCGTGTGACCCCTACAAATCACTTAATCTCAATTGCCTCAGCAGAAAAAAAGAAAGAAAGCTGGGGTATGGGAGGAGACAGGGACAGACATAGCAAATACACCTGAATTCCTTGGAATTTAATTTTACTTGTATCTGTTCTTGTTACAAATCAGCTATGAACTTTGAGCTGCATTTCACCGGAGTACAATTCAACATAGTAACCACTATATTAATCATCAGATAACAACAAAAAATTAATTATATTAGACTACATGGGTGCATATGTACAGAATATGCTTTTTTTTCAAAAGATAAAAACAGCCCCCCAAAAAGTGATGTTATAACAGCTGAATGACTAAACCAATGCTTAAACAAACATTAGATGTTGTAATCCAACAGCACCTAATTTACCTAATAGTTTCCCAATCAGGCAGCTAAGTAGACCAATAATCAATGAACTTAATTTTTGAACAAGTTCCTTGAACTCAGGAAGGCCACATTCAAATTTGGACATGGATACTTACTAGCTTTGTGACCCTTCACAAGTCACACTATCTGTCCAGGTTAAGTTTCAAGTGTGAAAAAGGAATAATAATACCTTACCTCCAAAGCTATTGTAATGATTGTATGAAGAAAATGCTTAGCACAGTGCCTGGCACATAGTAGGCACTTCATAAATAGTTTCCTTCCATCCAATAAAAGAAATACAATTTAAGTTATAACATTCACTTCCTATGCCTATGTGACACACACATATATATATATATATATATATAAAACTACATCTTTTTTTTTGTCCTGAGAGCTATAAATTCTTTTAAACCATGAATTAACAAAAGAGTAGGTCTTTAAAAGGGTAAAAATTAATCTAACATTGCCATCAGGCACAATATTTGAAAACAGTGAGATATGTCCAAATATAAAAACCTTAAACAAAACAAAATACTTTCTCAGTTCTCCCCTAAAAAATACATCAGTGCTTACCACAGCACTTTTAGGCATGTGTAAAATATACTGCCTTCATTTATTCACTGTAAGTGACTGGGATATAATTCACTATGAAGTTGTTATAAAGAAGGAATGAGGATAGATTAACCTTTCAATACTACCTGGTCTCAGGATTTCCCAATGTGTTAATGAATTTCAGAAGGTGGGAGCTTCAGACCCACTGACAGTATATTAATCTGATGAAGTAGAATATAATACAGCCTTCTAAACTCAAAGGTGAGTGGATCAATTTAGAAAATGTTAAATCAAATCTAAGTCTGGAAAATAATCCAAACCTGCAAAATTCAAATGAGTTGGGGAAAGTGTCTCTCCCCTTTTGGAACAAAACAAAGAAGAAAGGTGTGAGTAAGTAGTTCCAAAGGCTATTCTCTCTCACCTCTGTCTTTGGAATCAGTAAACAAAGTGTGTTACCTGTTTTCCCTTGGACCCCTTCTGAAATGAAGACATATGACAATGGCCTTTTGGGAATGACAAGATAATACCTCTGTAGTCTACTACATGTCATAAGCTACCATGTCCTCAATATACACATCAGTTTCTTTGAATTTAGAAAGCTGATAAAGAATTATGCAGACCAAAAAAAATTAAATTTGTCATATGTAGAGATAGACAACCTGGAATAGTGGGTAAAAAGCTAGTCTCAGAGTTAGGAAAACTTGAGTTCAAGGACTGTCTGATATTTATTGGCAATAGGATTATGGGCAAGTCATGCAAGTATTCACAAATACAGCTCTAAAAGTCAGTAAATCTTAATTAAACATGCAACATATCAGGCACTGTGCAAAGTACTGGAGACACAATAAAAAGACATTCTTCATTCTCAAGGATCTTTCAGTCTAAATAGGTGATAGTAATACACAAAAAGAAGTTTAAAAAACAGAAGGGGATCATCAGAGAGTACTTATTTGGTGGGAGAGTAAGAATAGGAAATGATGTTCATAGAGTCAAAATCAAGAAAAACAATGGAAAATGAAGAGTTTAAATAGTTCAGAGCCATCTATAAAAGGCTTTAGGAAGAGTTTGCTCTGCCCTCCAGCCCTTCAGTCACAGGGGTGAGGGAGAGTTGGGAGTGGGGAAGAAATTGAAAGTGCTGAACTGTTGGATATCTAAATAAGATGAACCCAAAATACAGATTAAATGCTGAACTGTCTTAATAGAGAGAGTTTCAACACCAGCATGTGACAAGACCAACACTTGATATGAATAAAAACATAGATTTGGATCAACTCTATACAAGTATAAATGCCTTCTTTATTTTATTTTTTTTTTAATCCCCAGAGCCTAGCATAGGGCTTGGAACATAATTAATAAATGCCTGTTGATTGACCAATTTCTAGGAAATAACATCAAACAACTAAGAAACACTGGAATATAACTAATAAATTCACAATATAACACTTCCACAAAAAATAATCCTGGGTCACTGAAGTGAAAACAATGAATGATAGAAGATAAGGGAAAAACCAGGTGATCTTAAACCTCTTCCTTTTCCTCACTCTCTCTCTCTTTCATCAAACATATATATATATATATATATATATATATATATATA
>JAJPUD010001752.1:25041-104034 GCA_023553655.1 Myrmecobius fasciatus
AATACCAATGGAATGTCTTTCAGTCTATGTCTGAACACATATATTCTTTTAATTTGATTCTATTTAAAAATTAAGAACAAAAATAAAAATAAAAGTAGGATGGTAGTCAGCCACCCTAATTTGTGTTCTTGACTATCAATCAGGAAGCAGCTTTATCACCTTCCATTTTCCCTCCATACCCACAGCAAAGTTTATCTCTAGTTTTGTCTGCATTTGATTAAAGAACCATAGAATTTGCAAAGCAATTGAGATTTAGGGACTTGTGCAGGGTCACACAGTAAGTATTAAGTTTCTGGGATCAAATTTGAATTCAGGTTCTTTTGACTCTAGGGCTAGTGCTGTATTCAATATACCATCTACTGTCCTCAGAAACATAGAATTTTAGAGCTAAAAAAAAGACTTGGAAAAAAATCTAGTCTAACTAATCTTAACAATTTGTCATACACAAAAGAAGGTGCAGAAAAATATATATTCCCACAATTAGCCATACTTAGGATCTATAGTATATTGATAAATGTTCAACATTTGGAATCACACAGTTAGTGTCAGTCTAGACTTGACCTGATGTTTTTCTCACTTCATGTTACTGTCCCGCCTAGTATTGTAACACTAATAACTTCAAAAAGCTGTAGTAATTAAATCACATTGAGGATTCACCTATTACCAAATTACCAAAGAAGATAAAAGATAGTAATAATCAGTGTTGGAAAGTTTATAGGATAACCGGTAGAATGATATACTATTCTTTGGTTCGGTGAAGTGAACACACCATTTTGAATTACAAGTTGAAATTATCAATCAATAAACAATTGTTTATTAAGTGATAAATATGTGCTGATACTATGGTAAATACTAAAATACAAATAATGAAATAATCATGAAAAAGTATATAAGTTGTACATATTATTTGACATAGGAATCTCATTCCTGTCACTTACTTGGTCCCCTCCATTAGGATTTACATCTAAGAATTTTTCCCCCACAAACACAGTTTAAATGTTCTAATAGCTGGATTTCTCCTTTACCTACTATTTTTCATTATCAAGTGCTTTTCTTACTTAAATTTTGGAAATACAAAAACATGCAACTGTCTGGTAATTAAATTTGTAAAACAAATTATATGTAATTTCCATGACAATCAACATTTAGCAAACCAATAAAAGAGAAAGCTCATTGAGCCGAATAATTATTAATACTTATGATAATAATCATTACATTTTACATTTGGTTATGTCATCAATTCATATGAACTCAGTCTCATTCATTATTCATATGTCCCTAAGACAACAGAGTAAGTTAGTTCACCAACAGACATGAAATAATTTTATTTTTTCTTAATGATTTAATTTTCTAAAGCACTTTGAGTTTCTCAAATGTAAAAATAATTTTTCTTCTTTAGTAAAACTTTTAGAATAATATAATTTTAAATCAATCAGATGGGCCAGAAAAATGACTTTGCTAATATAATTTATACCCTATAGAGTCTTAGATTTATAACTGGAAAGGAACTTGGAATTTAATAGAATTATGGATAGAGGTAGAGGTCTGACAGACAATGGAGAAGATAATAAGGAATTTTAAATTTTTTCTTTTATGTCTACTCTGATATTCAATTTGTTTTATGGGTGAGAAAAATGAAGCAGAGATGATCTGTAGCAGGTTCAGAATTATATGGGTTAGAAGTAGCTGAGTGACACAGTAGATAAAACACTGGCCCTGAAGTCAGAAGGACCTGAGTTCAAATGTGGATTCAGACATTTACAAATTGTGTGGCTCTGGGCAAGTCACTTAAGCCTGATTACCTCAGGGAAAAAAAAAAGGTTTTGCAGGATATGACTTATTTGTGAAGCAAAGCTTTTCAAACAAAAACACTCTAAAATTTTCTTAACCTGACAAATTTGTACACAGTGAAAAGATCATTAGAGTATGGTAGATTTGGAAAAGAATACAGGGTTAAATAACATAGCTACTAATTGTCTGAGACCATATTTGAACTCAGGAAAATGAGTCTTCCTGACTTCAGATCCAGCACTGTATCACCTAGCTGCCCCAACTGACCATATAACTCATAATTAAAGCAATTAGATAAGTATTCTCATACAAGCCTATATCCAGGAAGTGGAACATTTTCCATTTTCCTCTCTCTTAATGTTTTATGATGCCATTCAATTTATCTGATCCAACTCCTCCAAAAGAAGTTGTATCTCTCTGGCTTTCATTGCATGACCAATAATAAATCCAGCCAAAGTCTCCCTTCGTCAATTTTTGGGTTTTAATGTTTCAGAGTGAGTAAAAATAGCAATTGTTTCTGTTCTGGCCAGAAATTCTGAGGGTTTTCCCCTTCCAAACCAATTCTCTTGAGTAGGCAACCTAGGTTATTTTTTTGCCTCAATATTTACCTGTTCTTAAATCAGTGGATTGGTGTTGTCTCAGATGAATTGAGACCTGGGAAAGATCTGATCTTAAAAAGATCAAAATCTTCCACTGCTTCTGGAGCCATCTCCAGTCTTTGGAGGAGAGAGTTGAATTGATGACTTTGACTTTGCATAGCCCTGCCTCACTTAAATTCAATTCATTATGATAAAGAGATCAAATTTCTCAGGATGCTTAAATGTAGAGCATTCTGATAGCAAATAAAGACTTTATTGTCTTTAAAGATGTCATTGGTCCCCTTTGAGAATGAAGGGCCAACAATAATATCACACACAAACAATTCTGTACTTCTTAGGATTTCTTACTCAAATAACAAAGTTAAAGCCATATTTCATAATTTCCATAAACATTTGCCTTAGATAAATTTGATTTCTATTGAGAGAGCATGTTAGTAACTCTAGTACTCTACAAGCACCATAATATGTACTCAGAGGACTGACTGGGAGTGAGGAGTTAGAATTCATTTGAAACAAGGTAAGGGGAAAGATCTCAGATATTAGGACACAAGGCCCAAAGTGGGTGAGATGAAAGCAGGGAAAACAGCTAGAGACTCCCAGATATTATAAAGTCATTGTTGGGGGACAGGGAAAGGTGGGGTAGAATGGGAAGGGGTTCACTTGGGTCTACAGTTATCCTATTCACATCACAACTTTCCCAATCGTGATCAGCATAAGAAATTAATGGAAATTTGGGTGGATCTTTGTAGAAGCTACAGATGGCCAGCAGATGACATAGAAAACATTCAGAAATGCATAAAATATATGTATAGTATCACTTAATATCAACATATTTTATCTTTGACTACCATAATAATTCAGATTTCTTCTTTGGTTTGAAGGGAGGACCAAAAAATGTATAAGGATTTTCCAGATTGTAGGGGCACCATCCCTCTAATCCCCATAACATTGATTAAATTTACTGAAAGAGTAGAAGTACTATCAGAATGCTCTACATTTAAGCATCCTGAGAAATTTGATCTCTTTCTCATAATTAAGACTGTCTCAGGACCTGTTTCCAACTCAGTGAAATGAAGATGTAAAGCAAGATGGTTTTAAAAGTTTCTTCCAGCAATAATCATTTCTGATTTCATATTTTTTTCAGTGTAAAGAACTTTGTGAGAAAAATCCCTCCAGTAATATAGATTGTTATCTATTCTGTTCTGTAAGTGAGAGTCTTATATAGTTGCCTGGGGTACTAAAAGGTTAAGTGATTCACTTAGGATCACACAATCAGTATATATATCTATCAGAGCCTTGAACATAGGCCATACAGACTCTGAGGTCTGTTGTCTATCCATTAAGCCACAGCTGTCACTCAGTGCTCACCATATAATTCTCTATTATCCTTTGGATGACCCAGACCTTCAATTCTTTAAAGATTTTTGGATTCCATGACTCACAACCACAGCATCATTCAAAGAATATTCTTGATAAAAAAAAAGATAGTTTAAGAGAAAAGCTTAAAGTCATTAAAAACCCTACACATTTTCTCCAGTGCAATTCACCACCCCCAATTTGAATAATTAATTCAATTAAACAGCTGTCTTTATAAAACAAAACCTACATGCCATACTAGACACTGAATATTCAAAGACAAATAAATAAATAACTTCTGCCTTCTAGTAACTGACATTCTACTAAGGATAATAACATATATGCAGATATTAAAATACAAAGAATTTTGGGGTGGAATATCTATCTGATAGAGTTACAAATTTTTGAAGCCCATATTATTGGCACAAATAAGAAGCACTTGAGAGGGAGACATCTCCTTGGAAGGAAACTAAGTGATGTTTCATGGAAGTGGTAGCATCTAATTTAACCTTATCCATTTTTATAGGCAAGGATTAGCATAGATATTCTAGATAGAAGAGAAAGGGTAGCTAGGTGTAGCAGTGGATAGAGTACTAGTCCCGAAATCAGGAGGACTTGAGTTCAAATTCAGCCTCAGAAGCTTAATATTTCCTAGTTCTGTGACCTTGGGCAAGACACTTAACTCCAAATTGCCTTGGGGAAAAGAGATAGAGGAGAACAAAATGCACAAATGAGAAGCATAAAATAGGTTTGAAAGGGGGCCAGTAGACCACTTTGGCCAGAGTAAAGAATATAATTTTGTGATGATAATAATTAATAATAGCTCAGATTTACATAGTCCTTTAAAGTTTGCCAAGAACAAATGTTTACATTTATAATGTTTTCTCATTTGATTCTCACTTAAACAAGGTGGATGCTTTTATTATTCTTTACAGATAAAGAAACTGAGTCTAAGAACAGTTATTACTTGTCCAGGGTCATACAGGTTGTCTGAAGTAAAATACAAACTCCTAACCAGTCCAGAACTATAGCCATTGTTCCAACCAACTACCTTCATATCAAGATAATAATAACATGTATATGTGGAGGGGTGTATATATAGATGTACAGAGTAAGTGTTTTGTAACAGTACTAAGCCCTTTACAATTATTACTCATTTGATCCTCACAACAATCCTGGGAAGGAGGCAGTTAGATGGTGCAATGGATAGAGCACCTGCCCTGGAGTCAGGAGAACTTGAGTTTAAATTCTTACTATCTGTATGACTTTCTATAAGTCTCTTTACCCCAATTATCTAAAAAGAAATTTGTGGGAGATAGATCGTATAAGATCTTTTTTATTAAAGCTTTTTATTTGCAAAACATTTGTATGAGTAATTTTTCAACATTGACCTTTGCAAAACTTTCTCTTCAAATTTTTCCCTCCTACCTCCTACTCCTTCCCCTATTTGGCAGGTAGTCTAATACAGGTTAACTATGTTAAATATATGACAAATCCAATATATGTATATATACATATACAGTTATAAGATCTGCATTTTGCAAATGAAGAAAACCAGGCAAATAGAGATTATATGCCCAGAGTCACACAGCTAATCTGTGTCTGAGACTAGATTTGAACTCAAGGTCTTCCTGACTACAAGTCCAGGGCTCTATCCACTAATCCACCTAGCTGCCCCATATACAAGGACATAGTAGAAAATATGTCAATAAAGGTAAATTGGGTTCAGATTATAAAGGATCTTTATTGCAAGATTTAAGAGCTTGCCCCTTACCCTACATGCAATGGGGAGTCAGTTTGGAGTAGGTGAGCTTCATAATCATCAATCAATTAGGTAGCCATCTGAATCTACAATGTGGACTGAGTCTGCAAGGATCTTGTGTCTGGATTTTCTCCCGCAAAACAGGAACCTGCTACATGAGTCTTCTAGCTACTTTCCCTGCTCTTAGGGAGTATACAAGGAGATGATCTTTTAAAACAAGAAGGAAAAACTATTATCTAGCACAAGGTGAAGAGCCCTGTGACACCACTTGAGGTGAATTGTAGTAGCATTCAGCAGGAACATGATCGAACTCTCTCCAGAGAAGAGCACTGTGCCCTAGGGAATAGAGACAACTGTACAGCTGTGTGGAAGAACTTGTTCCTTTTATTTAGTGGCAAAACGTCAGATGCTCCTTCTCTGAAGATGCAAGCATAATCCTTGGCTCAGAATTATACAGCTACTGAGGAGATGAATGCCATGTTTCCTGGCAGGAAGAGCAGGTGTTGATTTTCCACAATTTTGGGGTAATGTCTTATTAACTATGTACATATCCCTATGTAGTCTCATATAGAAGCTTCCTCAAGATAGGGTCTAGATTTTTATTTGCATTCTATCAGACATAGTCACATATGAGATCAAATAAACTTTAATTGGTAAAATGTTAGTAATGTTACCTGAGATCATGTAGAGAAAAAAATAAGAGTATGGAATGTAAAATCTACCTGGTTTCAAAAACTATTTTTTCAAAAAAGAAAAAAAAGAAGAAAAAAAGAAAGGTGGGGGAAGAGAAACCTATGCATGTAATCATTGGCAGAAAGTAAATGGAAGATTCTTAGCAAATGATTAATCCCAAACACCTAGTCAAAGTTTCCTCTATTGTATGTTCATTTCATTTTGATAAGCTTTTAAAAAAATTTTTATATTGATATATTTTATTTTTACATGCTTGTACACAGATACATCTCCTTCCCTTTCCTATACATGGAGATCGAGCATTTGTAAGAAATGATATTAAAAAGAGGGAAAAATTAACAAAAAGCAGTTCAGCAAAACTAATCAATATTATCTAATTTTAATATCAAATTTAATATATCATACCCATTGCTTTCTGCTACCCCCAAACTCAGTAAAGAAGAGAGGAAGGTATGTCATCATATATCTTCCTTGGAACCAAGCTTGGTAATTATAATTTTACAGCATTCAATTTCATTGGCTTTGTTGTTTTTTATTCTTTTTAATTATATTATTTTAATATTGTGTATGTTTTCATTTTTCTTTCTAAATCATGCTATATCAGTTCATAATGATCTCATAATTCTGTATTGAGCATATTCATTATTTCCTATCGCTCAGTAATATTCTTTTACATTCATGTACCACAATTTGTTTAGTCATTCCCCAGTGACCTTCCACTGTCTTTTCAGGGTTTTGCTATTGCAAAAAAATGCTATTAGAAATATTTTGGTGACTATGTTTATTTATATTTTTGTCTGTACCTTGTTATTGTTAACCTCCTTATCATATATGACTATATAATAGACCTCTTGGTCATAGAATGTGAATGTTTAGAATGGTTGGGGAAGTTTCAAGTTCTATCAATAGTACATTAGTATGTTTGTCTTTCTTTTTTGTCTTTCCTTAAACCTTCCATCATGGACTACTTCAATTCTTTGTCATCTTTGCCAATCTACTGATTGATTTTAAAAGGAAAGTGCATTGTTCTTTATAGTTACATCATTTCTTATTAGTGCTTTGGAGAATTCTTTCATATAATTTAATAGTTTGATGCTTTTGAGAAGCATTTGTTCATATCTTTTGGCCACTTATCTATTACTACCTTCTTTTTTATGTGTACTACCTGTTTATTTTTTTTATTTCAGATCATCATCAGAATTATTTGATGTAGAACATTTTCAGTCAACTATTTCCCTTGCCAAATGTGGCAAGTATATTAGTTTCACATGGGAAAAGAAAACATTATATTAAAAATAAATAGGAAATGACTTGTTACTAATGTGACAATTATTCCTGAGTCAGCTATCTGTGGCTTGTCAACTATCCACTTAGAGTAAAGATGAAAAAGAAAAGAATAAATAGGAGGAAAAGATATGGCATACAATGGAAGTGTACTTCGATGTGACAAATTTAAACAAGTTGGTTATTCCAAAATTTTAAAATGGGAAAAGGATAGACATAAAGACATCACTGCTGAGTACAATAATTTTATGATGAAGTTTAAACAATGAAAACCAATTGTTATAATGAGATCAAAAGAATCTAAAAATTATTTTACTTGACTAAAATGTGATTTAATTGTAAAATAAAAAGACTTGACTTCCAAGGGCAATACTAATTTAGAATATAAATTTGCTTTTAAATCTTTTAGTAAATGATAGTGGAAGATTATAAACAATATTGTCAAATAAAACAGTGAGACATGGAAGACAAAAAATGTTTAAAGTTTGGCCCAAGACCAAGCTGAGCAAAGTCATATCAAGGATGTTTAAGAATGAAGCTCGAAAAGCAGCAAAAAAGGAACAAATATTGGAAAAAATCTCTGAAAAAAATGTTTATAATAAACTCTTTTAGTTTTATATCTACCTTATATCTTGTATCTATCCCCCTCCACATACTCTGAGATCAATACTTCACCTAACTAGATGCCCTTAACTGACTCTCATGCTCTCTTCCTCCTCATCTCTACTTGTATTTCATGACTTTCCTGAAGATTCAGCTAAAGTTCTACCCTCTGGAAAAAGCCATTTTTAGTTCTCCTTAATCTTAACATTGGCCCCCTAAGTTTATTGTCAATTTATCTTTAAATATATTGTTTGTAAATAATTGTTGATATGTTATCTCTCTCATTACACCAGGACTTCTTAAACTTTTTCCACTTGTGACACCTTTTCACCTAACAAATTTTTATATGATCACAATATGGAGGTATATAAAATGGTTATACAAATCAAATATTTACTGATAATAAATAATAATTTCATGATCCCTACATTTAGTTACCTTATATGGGATCATAATTAAGAAACTAGGCATTGAACTAGGAGACTCATGAAAACTGAGATTTTTTTTACCTTCCCCTTAGGGCATAGCATAATATCTGGCACATAGTAGGACCTAATAAATGTTCATTGACTGACAGATGGGGATTGAATGTCTTCATCTATATAAAAAATTTACATAAATAATTGACACACATTAATGGTATGCTTGATGAGCATATTAGAAAGAAGCAAGTAGGATACTCATAAGCAGTATTCTACAGTCATAGGTCATATCTTTACCATTATATATTTGATTGAAAAATAAAATGAATATAAAGACACAATTTTGCCAAATGTTTATTGATTATAAAATAAATTTGATTTGATAGAGGAAAATGGTGTCAAAATCTCTCCTCCAATAAGGTTTAGTCTATGAATATCAGAATGTCACAAGATTCCATGAAAAACATAATAGAAATAATATTATTCACTAACAAATTGATTATCCATCTCAGATAAGAAATTACATGACATTTATTCATTAAAAGCATTTATCATTTTCATGAAGGAGACCTATAATAAATTTAAAATTAATAAAGTTCTCCTAAGTAGTAAGTTCTTCCAAATTCTCTTCTTTACAAAGGACATAGCAAATTGGATTAAGCACTGCACATTATTGAGTCTCCTCCTTAATGAGATCCCTAAGTTCCGAGTTTGTATTCACTACAAATTTGGAAAAAAACAAGTGGATGAAAAATGTCCAATATCTGGACTATAATATGCAGTTTGAATAAACAACTTCTACTGCTCATCCACTGATATGTATAAATTGTATAGATAGCCAAAACAGAAAAAAATCTGTAAACTGAGCCGAAAATAAAATAAGGGAGGTGGACTTCTCTACATTAGAGAAAAGCAAAGCTTTTTTTAATGATCTCAACTTCTCATTGAAATCAATGTCGATAACCATTTAGGATTTAGTGACTTTGTCAGATACAGTTCTAGACTCTTAGTAAACAAATGAAATTTTTTCAAGTTTTTGTCCAAGCTTATATTTTATCGTTTGAGATAAGGTATTCAAAATATCTACCAGATAAATACAAGTTTTATCTTCAGAGGACAAGCACAGGTGGAGAGATGAGGGAAATTTCATGTAATGTTTCATGTAGAAGGTATCTGAGCAGTTTTAAAACATATGAGGAATCTTAAGAGGATCTTAAGAGGCAATGGTAAGGTGGCAGAGGTTTCCAGGTGGGTAGCATAGAAACTACAAAAGAACAGAGATGAGATATACAGAGTCCTGCATGAGGAATATCAAGAAAACTAGATTAGTCTTAGCATAAAATATTGGATAAGAAGCAATGTACAAAGAGTTTGGAAAGATAGCTGAAAGTTAAGTCATATGGGCTATTCTAGAGAGGAGTTTATATTTGACCCTATAGACAATATAAATAGGAAGCCATTGGAATGTATTTGCCAAGGAAAGAGAAATTTACACTTACACATTAGGAAAATCATCTTTACAGTTGTATCAAAAGATGAATTGGAATGGGAAGCTACTTGAGGCAGTGAGACCAATTGAGAAGCCCATGTGTTTAGAGAGAAAGGATAAGGAAAGAATTATGAGAACTCCCATCCTTTAATATCAATATTCTAAATTCTGGGTGGTGTCAGGGCATAAAACACTAAAGTTTCTGAAGAATTGAAAATGAGGTTCACCAAGATTTCTGGGGTTAGATGGCAGAGTGAAGCCAGAAAGCGGTTCCCATGTTCCCATTTCCTCCTAAAAATTTTTTTTAAATTTTTTTTATTTTATTTGCATAACATATGTGTGGGTAATTCTTCAACAATAACCCTTACATAGCTTTCCGTTACAAATTTTTTCCCCAACTCCCCACCCCTCCCCTAGATGGCAGGATATCCACTACATGTTAATTATGTTAAAATATTGGCAAATCGAATATATGTATACATATTTCCAAACTTGTCATTGTTGTGCAAGAAAAATCTTGTCTACACAAATGATATATCAGATAAAGGAAACACAATGTAAGCAAACATCAATCAAGGAGTATGAGAATGTTATGTTGTGGTCCACATTTCGCATCCCTCTCTCTGGGTGTATATGGCTTTCTTCAGTGAACAATTGGAGGTGGTTTGAAACATTTCATTGTTGAAGAGAGCCATGTCCATCAGGATTGATCATCATATAGTACTGTTGTTGCCGTGTATAATGATCTCCTGGTTCTGCTCATTTCACTCAGCATCAGTTCATGCAAGTCTCTCCAGGCCTCTCTGAAATCATCCTGCTGGTCATTTCTTACAGAACAATAATATTCCATAATATTCATATACCATAATTTATTCAGCCATTCTCCAATTGAAGGGCATCTATTCAATTTCCAGTTTCTAGCCACTACAAAAAGGGCTGCCACAAACATTCTTGCACATGTGGGGCCTTTTCCTTCCTTTATGATTTCTTTGGGATATAAGCCCAATAGAAATGCTGCTGGGTCAAAGGATATGCACAGTTTTGTCAGGGCCCGAGAATGAGAAAACACAGGCCTATGCATGAACTTTAGATTGATTGATTAACTACACCTTGAGACTGCTGGACCATATCCGTGCCTTCCACTCCCTGTTACTCGACCCCCATGTCCTTACACTCCTCACCCTGCTGCCCAACCCCCGTGTCCTTGCATTCTCCGCTGATTACCTAAACCCCATCTGCAATCGGAACAGCCCGACCACCTCCGCATTCCTGCAACTCCTCATCCCTAACGGCATTGGCCTATTTAACCCTAGCTCTTTTGTTTCAATAAACGAGACTATTCCATCTGCCATGTAGTCTCCTTCCTCTCTCTCGCCTATTCTTTCCCTTCAGGTCGGGTCCTCCTCGCCCCCACGAATTACTAAAGTCCCGGTGGACGGGACACAGTTTGATAACTTTTTGAGCATAGCTCCAAATTGTTCTCCAGAATGGTTGGTTCCGTTCACAGTTCCACCAACAATGCATCAGTGTCCCAGCCCTCCCACATCCCCTCCAACATTCATCATTAACTTTTCCTGTCATTTTAGCCAATCTGACAGGTGTGAAGTGGTACCTCAGGGTTGTCTTGATTTGCATTTCTCTGCTCAATAGTGATTTGGAGCACCTTTTCATATGACTATAAATAGTTTTAATTTCATCCTCTGAAAATTGTCTGTTCATATCCTTTGACCATTTATTGATTGGAGAATGGCTTGAATTTTTATAAATATGAGACAATTCTCTATATATTTTAGAGATGAGACCTTTATCAGAACCCTTAAATGTAAAGATGATTTCCCAATTTATTGCTTCCCTCCTAATCTTGTCTGCATTGATTTTGTTTGTACAAAAACTTTTTAACTTAATATAGTCAAAGTTATTTATCTGGTTTTCAATTAAGAGTTCCAGTTCTTCTTTGGACATAAATTTATTCCATCTCCATAGGTTCCTCCTAAAAATTACATGAAGCCAAGCTTCTGATAAGGAGGAGTGAAACCACTTTCCAGCTCAAGATAGATTGGAAAAACTTCAAGAAAGGGGTATTCAGCCCAGCTGAGACAGAGCCTGGGAAAGCCAGTGAGAGGGTCTCAGTCACAGCAGATCAGCAACTGAAACCCTTGGTCCTGGCTCAGTAGCAAAACAAACCAATAGGGCAGTCCTCAGTCCCTCAGAAGGCAAATTCTGAGAAACCATGGTGATTCCTGGAAATAGTATATAAAACTAGCCCTTGCAAACAAAAGGGATCCCTGTGCTCAAAGCCAAAGCTCAGAGATGCACAGGAAGCGTGGGACAATGCCCAGTTTACCCCAAGAGCAGAGATCAAACATAAAAGGAAAAAAAAAAAAGAGGAAATACCAAAAGAAAAGGAAAGAAAATGAGCAAGAAACAGAAAAGAACTTGACTACAAAAGCTACTGTGGTGACAGAGCAGACCAAAACACCAACTCAGACAAGGACAAAACACACACAGAGGAAATCTCAAAGATTGAGATAAATTGGCCTCAAGGCGAAAGAGACTCCTTGGAAGTATTCATAAAAGACTTTACAAAGCAAATAAAAGAGGTAGAAAAAAATTAGAAAAGAAATGAGAGGTGTTCAAGAGAGAGTCAACAGCTTAGAAAAGGAATGCAATTCCTTAAAAATGCATTTGGACAAATGCAAAAAAAAATCAATCCAGCGAATAAAACGGTGCCTTCAAAAATAAAATAAATCAAATGGAAAAAGAGATACAAAAGCTAATTGAAGAAAATCACACAATAAAAACCAGAATGGAGCAAACAGAAGCTAATGACTCTATGAGACATCAAGAATCAGTCAAACTAAAAAAAATGAAAAAACTGGAAGAAAATGTAAAGTACCTCATTGGGGAAAAAGCCAAACTGAGAAACAGATCTAGAATAAATAATTTGAAAATTGTTGGCCTATCTAAAAGCCACGGCCAAAAAAGTGCCTGGATAGCATTCATTTTTCAAGAGATCATCAAGGAAAACCAGCCTGATATTATAGAAACAGAGGGGGAAATAGTCAGGGAAAGAATCAATCTATTACCTTTGAAATGAAATCTCATATAAAAACCTCACAATTAAATGCAGAAAGGCAGAAATAGTAAATGCTTCCTTTTTGGACCACAATGCAATAAAAATTATACTCAATAAAGGGCCAGTTTTATAGACTAAAAACTAATTGGAAATTAAATAAATAAATAAAGTTTCTAAAAAATGTATGGGTCAAATAACAAATCACAGAAACAATCCATAATTTCATCCAAGAGCATGACAATAATGAGAAAACATATCAAAACCTATAACATGCAGCCAAAGCAGTTTTAAGTTCTAAGCTCTGAATAGCTATATTAATAAAATAGAGAAAGAGGAGATCAATGAATTGGGCATGCAATTTAAAAAGCTAGAAAAAGAACAAATTAAAAACACTCAATTAAATATCAAATTAGAAATTCTGAATCTCAAAGGAGAGATTAATAAAATTGAAATTAAGAAAACTATTTAACTAGCTAGTAAAAATAAGAGTTGGTTTTATGAAAAAAAAAACCCAATAAAATAAACCTTTGGTTAATTTTATTAGAAAAAAAAAGAAAAAAAAATCACTAGTATCAAAAATGGAAGGAGTGAACTTACCACCAATGAAAAAGAAATTAAAGCAATAATTAGGAGGAATTTTGCTCAACTCTATGGCAGTAAGTCTGACAATCTAACTGAAATGAATGATTATTTACAAAAATATTAATTTCCCAGGTTAACAAAAGAGAAAATAAAATACTTAAATAGTTCCAGTTTAGAAAAAGGCATTGAACAAGGAATTAATGAACTCCCAAAGAAAAAATCTCCAGGGCCAGATGGATTCACAAGTGATTTCTACCAAATATTTAAAGAATATTTAATTCCAATACTGTGTAAACTATTTGAAAAAATAGGTAAAGATGGAAACCTGCCAAATTCTTTCTGTGACCCAAATATGATAATGATATCTAAACTAGAAAGAGCCAAAACAGAGAAAGAAAATTACAGACCAGTCTCCCTAATGAATATTGGTGAAAAAACTTTAAATAAAATATTAGCAAAGAGACTACAACAAGTTATCAAAAGGATAATATATTAGAACCAAGTGGGATTTAACGCCATAAATGTAGATCTGGTTCAATATTAGGAAAACTATAACCATGAACGACCATATCAATAACAAAATTAGCAGAAATCCAATGATAATCTCAATAGATGCAGAAAAAGTTTTGACAAAATACAACACCCATTCCTATTAAAAACACTAGAGAGCAAAGGGATAAAAAAGAGCTTTCCTTAAAATAATAGCATTATCTAAAACCAACAGCAAGCATTATTTGTAATGGAGAGAAGCTGGACTCATTCCCATAAGATCAGGAATAAAACAAGAATATCAGCTGTCAGCACTATTATTCAACATTGTATTAGAAATTTTGACTTTAACAATAAGAAAAGAAAAAGAAATTAAAGAAATTAGAATAGGCAATGAGGAAATAAAACTATCTACTCTTTGCACATTATATAAAGTTGTACTTAGAGAATCCTAGAAAATCATCCAAAAACCTACTGGAAACAATTCACAGCTTTAGTAAAGTTGCAGGATATAAAATAAACTTACACAAATCATCAGCATTTCTATATTACTGACAAAGTCCATCAGCAAGAGAAAGAAAGAGAAATTTCATTTAAAATAACTGTAGAGAAATAAAATACCTGCCAAGAAAAACCCAAGAACTATACGAACACAATTACAAAACAGTTCTCACACAAATAAAGTCAGATTTAAGCAACTGGAAAAATATCAACTGCTCATAAGTAGACTAAGGTAATATGCTAAAAATGACAATTCTGCCTAAACTTGTTCAGAGTCATACCAGGAAAAATACCAAAAAACAATTTTTATAGACCTAGAAAAAATAATAACAAAATTCAGCTGGAAGAACAAAAGGTCAAGAATATTATGGGAATTAATGGAAAAAATGCAAACTAGGATGTCCTGGTCATACCAGACCTAAAACTCTATTATAAAGCAGCAATTATCAAAATCATTTGGTACTAGATAAAAAACAGAGGGGTGGATCAGTGGAATAGAGTAGAAACACACAACACAATAATAAATGCCTATAATAATGTATTATTTGATAAATCCCCAAACTCCAGCTTCTGAAATAAGAACTCACTATTTGACAAAAATTGCTAGGAAAATGGAAAATAATATATCAGCATCTCGACATAGACCTGCATCTCACACTCCATACCAAAATAAAGTCAAAATGAGATTTGGGCATAAAGGGTGATTACCATAAGCAAACTGGGAGAGCAAGAGATAATTTACCTATCAGATCTTTGGAGAAGGGAAGAATTTATGAACAAAGAACTAGAGAATATTGTAAAAGGCAATATGGACAATGATTACATTAAATTAAAATTTTTTTGCACAAATAAAATCAACAGAAACAAGATTAAAAGACAAGTCCAAAGCTGGGGGGAGATTTTTCAGCCAGTTTTTCTGATAAAGGTCTCATTTCTAAAATATATAAAGAATGATGTCAAACTTATAAGAATACAAATCATTCTGCAATTGACAAATGGTCAAAAAGATATGAACAATTTTCAGATTATGAAATTGAAGTCATCTATAGTCATATGAAAAGAGTGCTCTAAATCACTATTGATTAGAGAAATGCAAATTAAAACAAGTGAGGTACCATCTCACATCTCTCAGATTGGCTAAGATGGCAGGAAAAGATAATAAATGTTGGAGAGGATGTGGGGAAAACTGGGACATTAAAGCATTGTTGGTGGAGTTGTGAAATGATCCAATAGATAGCAAGACAAACTCTGAAGAGAAAAAAAAGTCTATAAGGAAAAATAATAAATCATTCTGATGGACCAATAGAAAGGCTACTTTACAGATGAGAAAACTGAAGTAACAGAAGCAATAGGGGAGAGGAGCCAAGATGACGGAGTGCAGACACGACTCTGTGAGCTCCTCTGATCTGCCCTCAGACCCAGAACAAATTAAGCCTCTGAACTGGTCCTGGAGTAAGGGATGCCTCAAACACTTGGAGTATAACACATTTCCTGCAAAAGTTACCTTGGAAGAACTTCTGAACAGGTCTGTTTCAGACAGGCAGGGGATCAGGCAATGCTGCTACACTCAGGTGGCAGCACAGCCAGGGCAAGAGACCAGGACTGGGACAGAATGTGGTGGATTTAAGCACCCGGGAAGTCCCTGGGAGACACTTGGGCCACTTTGCTCTGCTTGCAGGCAGGTCCTTTGGCAGATCTGCCTTTGGAAAAGGGTGGATTGAGAGCAGCTGAAAGTGTGGTCCTAGTCCAACCAGCCCCACACCAGAAGTCAACTACACCAACTGCCCCGGGGGCAAATTGAAGCAGCTTCGGGTCCCCTGCTTTAAACAGACCTCAAGCACTAAAAACAGAGCAAGAAACAGAAGAGAGCTAAGGGAAGGAAAGGGGAAAGACAGGAGATAAGAGATGGCTTTGTATGGATGGGATATGGAATTGGAGGACAGGGAAAGAATGGAGAGTATTCTGTGTGTATTTGGGAAGATGGGAAAGAGGGGAACAGAATGTAGAAGAGAGTGAAGAGAAGGCGGAGAAGAAAAAAGGTTAGAAAGGTATTTGGGAACGGGAAGAGATGGGAAGGAATCTTTTGGTTTCAAAGGTGAAAGTTTCATTCACCTCCTTTCTTTAAGAGATGAAAGAAACAATTAGCATCTGGGGTTAAGAGAAATGGAAAAGGAAGGGAGATAAAGAATGGAGATATCCTTCGGAGATTGGAATCTGCCTTTGGTTGGCAGATAAGATTTTGGGGGCATGGCACCCTAAAAAGTTAGTTTTGAGAAGTGGGAGCCTGGAAGCATGATATGGCTGAGAGAGATGTCATGTGGATGGGGGGGAGGAAGGGTGGCAAAGTGAAAAAAGGGAAGTCTTCTCAGGAGACAATC
Organism: Myrmecobius fasciatus; assembly: GCA_023553655.1. NCBI lineage: Eukaryota > Metazoa > Chordata > Mammalia > Dasyuromorphia > Myrmecobiidae > Myrmecobius > Myrmecobius fasciatus. The sequence continues at coordinate 42,067 of JAJPUD010001752.1, forward strand.
TAATTCCCCTCCCCCACCATTAAGTCCTATAGCCGCCTTTTTTTTTTTTTTTTTTTTAGTGAACTGCAGCTCTTGGCTGATGGAAATATCAATTGATTATATTATTTAAAGGAACAGCCTACATTTACATGCAATATGATCTGATGGGTTTGGGGCTGCTCCTAAAAAGGCTGTAGGGATTCCATATTTGGAGGAAGTTGATGTATTAATTTCTCCATTCTTGAAAAGGAATTATTAATGTTAAATCTGAAAAATCCTTTTATGTGGAATTAGGAAATTCTGTATGAGTTTTAATTGATTGTATTGAGTCATCTTAAAATTGTATTCACTGAAGGGATTTTGAGAAAATTTGGTTTTGCCTTTGTGTGTCTCTATGTTTCTGTTCTGGACAATATGCAATTTGGAATTTTTATGTATTGGGTATTTTAAAGCAAACTGATCTGTAATGTTCACCTTATGAAACATGTATTTGATATGAAAGTTAAGTCCCAGAAAGTTCATGGGACAAATCTCTTACTGTTATCAATATAGTGTCAAGGTAAATGCCTGTTTAGGATTTATCTGAAACTTTGGTTAATGGAATTTGTTATTGGAGGTAAACTTTCTTGGGCTTGTAGCTGATATTGTTTAGGACTTTAAAGTTCCACCTTCTGTAAGTTACTGGGACCATTACCTGGAGTAAAACTGAGTTAAGGCTATTTTATCCTGTGTCCTGTATGTGCTGAAGTCTCAGTTTTAATCGATTATATTGTGTTATGGCTATGTCTCTGTTTTTCCTCCTGTAACAAATTTCTGTAATCAAAGCAAGTGGAAATCAGAGAAAGTAGTTAGTGGAAGATATAGAACACAATAAAGTACATATTTTAATTGGCAGCCAGCTCTGTAGGACTCTCTGGCTGCTGTTATAACAAACTTTTGGGGCTAGAGTTTCTTTATAGATAAAGAAACTTCCCTTTTGTGTGAGAAGAGTAGATATTGTATGTAGATGGAAGGCAGGGCTAGGTTGTCAGGTCTCTAGACCCCAATCCTAGACTCCTTTGGTTACTTATCAGAGATTTATGTTAACATCAAATGTGTTTTTCATGTTTTGCGTGATCATGGGTGCTATATGGAAGGAAGGGATTCTTGATAGCCAAACAATTCAATGCAGAGGTAATGATTATTGCCAGCTATCAATGTAGAGAGGTTTCTGTTGTTTTGTTGTTGTTGTTGTTGTGTTAATATCTGCACTAGTTGTGTGAAAGCTTTTCCTTGTGAGAATTTAGGGCTTTTTATGGAAGAGATTATACTGCAGGGCACAATATTTTGCCTATTACATCTATTCCTTTGAGGAAAGAAAAGCAATAATTTTGGAAAAACGTTTTTGGTATTTATCTTAGGGAAGGTTATTTGGACAAGAGGCATTTGTGATAGACTCATCTCCCCCTTCAGCCCTTTTCTTAGTAGGTTTCCAGTTTCTGGTCACTTTGTATATTCTTTTCTGCTCAATTTTAGTCCTTGTGTTTTTAATGTATTTGTGAAAGTTGCTTCTTTCATACTCTGAGTGATGAAAATTCCAACCGCTTGGTCAACCTGAGTCACCTGAGACCTGACTCAGCACTGGCTGCAGCCACCACGAGCACCAGCTATCTGCCCCCTTCACTCAGACCCACTGGATCTAGCTACACCCTTTGTCAGCCTGAAGCAGCTCCAGAAGATGAGACCTTCGTCCCTTTGTCCCAAATGAGTCGGGGTTTGGACTGCTTGAAATGGGAATGGTGTGACAAGGGCTCTGAGGCCTCAGGCCTCCACAGTGCTGGAGTTCTATGGCTGCCAGATGCCAACCTGGTCTAGGATAACTGGGTTTCCAAGACAGATAGTGGGAGTTGGTGGGAGTGGGTCTCTGATTCCTGCTCATTGTTCTGAGATCAATGTCCTGTCACTTGCTTGCTTATGCAATAATTAATCATTAGAGTTCAAGATTTAGCTAAGTTCAGGAGTAACTGAAGTGGTTCCTGAAAGCTTCCACTGATGTGAGTGTTGGTTCTAAATGGAGGATGGCGGATGATAGTTACTACAGGGAGAGATCAGCCTGCAAGTAAGTCTAGGTCATAGATGCCCTAGTGGAGGATGTGTGTTGGGGTAGGAAATCTGTGAAAGAAGGAGAACTGAGGGTTATTGATGATTACTGTGTATCACTGTAGAGTCCTGATTGGGTTCCCTATTGCTGTATTTTGGATGTAAGGATATGTAATTGCTTAAGGGATTTTTAGCTCCAGAGTGGAAAACCCCTACTGTACTAGTCCATTATATGAGATGAACTTAACAACTAGAGCCCTAATTACATTACCAATCCACAGAAACCTGCAAAAAGATATCAGTGGAAAGTACTGCCACAAGGTATGAAAATAGCCCAACCACTTGTCAGTGGTATGTAGACAAAATATTGAAGCCTGTTAGGAAGAAATACCCTGAAGTACAAATCATTCATTACATGGATGATATTCTTGCAGCATATGTCAATGCAGATACTTTAGAACAAGTATTGGGTGAGGTCAGGAGTGAACTTGAACACCATAGCTTGAAAATAGCTTTTCAAAAGATATATTTATATAGGTGGAATATTATGGATTAGAAATAAAAATTGGGATCCCTATTGATCAGTTGCAACCCTTATATGATTTGTTAAGGGGTCTCAATAAATTGAAATAAAAAGGATATGTAGCTGTGGTCCATGTTAGGGGACATCAGACTGAAGATTCCTTTATAGCAAAGGGAGAACCTGCTCATCCTGAGGAGATGATGGTGCTGATACCAGCTCTACCTTTGCACATGCCTCCACCGTCATACACCCTGGATGAGGCTCTTGGAGCCCAGAAGGACTCTAGGGGTCATTGGTTCTTGCCCCAAGGAAGGGAGGCCCTGACCAAAGCAGGTATGAGATATCTACTTCAATACCTACATCAGGGTAGCCATTGGGATGTCCAAAACCCGTGTGATGTGATGCTCACAAAATGCTCAACACCTGGGTTGTAACACATTAGCCCAGCAAGTGGCAGATGGCTGCCTTATTTGTCGAAGGACGAATAAAACAGCTCCCTGGAGGGCTCCACAGGGTGGAAGGCTCCCTGGCATCAGACCCTTTCAGAGTATACTGAATTGCCCCCTGTGGGGCATCTCAAATACCTGCTGGTCATAGTGGACCACTTAACATCTTGGGCAGAGGCCTATCCCCTTTGTCATGTCACTCTTTGGTTGTGGCTAAGGTCCTCTTAGAACAAATCATCCCGAGGTATGGGCTGGTGGAGCGCATCGATTCTGATCAAGGTACACATTTGAGGGCCAAGCTTTCGCAATCTTTAATGAAAGCCTTAGAGATGACTTGGGAGTTTCATACACCATGGCATCCTCCTCAGGAAAAGTAATCATTTAGGAATCCTGTTATATGATGATTTGGAGCAAGAGAAATGGAACATTGATACTTCCCTAACACAGACTGGGATACTAATGGATGGGGAAATACATGGCCACCTGAAAGACTAATCCGAGAGTATGGACTGGCCACCTGGGCTCAAGATGGTAGTTGGGGATACAGAACTCATATATATATATATATATATATATATATATATATATATATATATATATATATATATATATATATATATTTATTAAAGCTTTTTATTTGTATAACATATATATGGGTAGTTCCCCAGCACTGATCTTTACAAAGCTTTCCATTACAAATTTTACCCCCAGTCCCTTCCCCTCCCCTAGATGGCAGGAGGTCCACTACATGTTAATAATGTTGAAATACTTGACAAGTTGTACAAGAAAAATCCTATCTACAAGAAAAAAAAAGAAAATCAGAGAAAGGAAACACAATGCAAGCAAACATCAATAGAGAGCATGAAAATGTTACCTTGTGGTCCATATTTCATATCCCTCTCTCTAGATGTGTATGGTTTTCTTCACTGAACAATTGGAAGTAGTTTGAGAAAATTCTTTGTTTCAGAGAGCCATGTCCATCAGAATTGATCATCATGTAATATTGTTGTTGCCATGATAATGATCTCCTGGTTCTGCTCATTTCACTCAGCATCAGCTTATGCAAGTCTCTTCAGGCCTCTCTGAAATCATCCTGCTGGTCGTTTCTTACAGCTAGGTGGTGCAGTGGGTAGAGCACCAGCCCTGAAGTCAGGAGGACCTGAGTTCAAACCTATTTATATTTTAAATAGATTAATTTGACTCCAAGCTGTCTTGGAGATTGTCACTAATCAGACAGCAAAAGCCCTGGACTTATTGGCAGATCAAGCAACCCAAACCAGAGACACAGTCTTACAGCACAGATTGGTTTTGGATTATCTACTGGCAGAGGAAGGGGGAGTGTGTGGAAAGCTGAATCTTTCTACTTGCTGTATGTGAATTGACAATAATGGGAGAATAGTGAAGGAGATTGCCAAAGATATTAGGAAACTTGCACACATCCCTGTGCAAACCTGGAGTGTTCCATTCAGTACATCATGGTGGTCCTGGTTCAATGGTAGCTGGTGGAAGCAGGTATTATGGTTTGGATTGATTGCTTTAAGTGGAGTAATACTTTTACCAATTTGTCTGCCTTGTATAATATGTATTGTTACAGGGATAGTACATAAAACCACAGCTGAAATTCTAGGGAATGAGAACAAAACGTGTACGCTAATGCTGCAACATCAAGGACGGACCCCAGTAAATAAAGAAGATGCTGGTGATGATGAGGTGGATACTAGGAGTAACAGGCTGTTGCAAAAATTTTGGGATGAGAGCTCTTCAAAACATTAAGAAACAAAAAAAGGGGGGACTGAGTGTGACAGTTGGAGTGAAGATCTCTCAGGACTATAGACTAAATTAGACAAAGCCTGAAGGCCTAAGTTCTGGTTTTCCAGGTAGAGGGGAAAGAAGAAGGTAGTCTGATTTATGGGTTGTCAACATTCCAATTCCTAAATAAGGAAAGTAAAGCATATATAACCAATTAGAGTGTATGTAAGGGAAAAGAAGGGTGGGTTTGGGACTTTCTTTGTTCTGGACTGTATAAAGTTGCCAGGGATGTACTGCTCCCCGGCTCTCCCAACTCTGGACTACTTTGATCCATTGTGGGACCGCCGGGTACTCATGAGTTCCTGAATAAAGCCTTTGTTCTATACCTTGAAATGTCTCTGTAGTACTGATTATTAAGATAAGGGCCTGACTATCCCACACAATTGGTCTAAGCCTATTCAGTTCCAAATGCTACCTGCTCCATGAAGTCTCCAGCCACCCCTTCTCCCAAGAGGTCACATAGCACACTATTTTATAATTTCCTAATGCACTGACTTTTCCCTACAGTGTATTATAGTTATCTGTTCATACAACCCTTTTCCCCCCGACCAAGGCAGAAATTATGCCTTATAATAATCTTGTGTCTGTCCCCAACGCCTTGCATAGTATTTTTCCCAAAGTAGGTTTTTAATAAATAGCAAAAAGATAAATTATAATCCTCCTTTTACAGACCCAAAATAAATAAACTGAGTCAACCAAATGAAGCACTAAAAGCCCTTGTCCAGTGCCTCCAAACAAGGAAGGGGCAGGACTCTGGATCCCCCACTTCATAGTTTTAGATACTGACTCTCTCAGCACCCCCTCAGCCAGTTGTGGGGTACGTGAGGAGGTGCCAGCTTCTAAGGCCAAACCTCTATTATGTGTGCCTCATTACACAAGCACACAAAGGAGAAATCATCATGAGGAGAAGCTGCTCTCTAATGAAGTGAAAAGCTGTTGGGAGGAAGGGAGCCTCTAGAAGGGCAGCTGCAATAGCTCTGGGTTTCCCTAAAGAGATAGGCTTTATGTGCTCTTGGACTGCCTCTAGCCCTGCTGGAAAAAAGGACAAACCAACAGTCTCAAAGAGGTGCCTCCCATTTACCAGTAAATCAAATTCCTCTTCCATCCTCTGAGCTCGGAAAAAAGCTGCACCAGGACTCTGTTTATGTCTGTCTCCTGCATTTCCCAAATATTTGGCTAGATGCTGATAGAAGTAAGTGCTGTGTATTGGCCACTTAACTGCTTTAATTCCTACTCAGTTAAAATAACAGCGCTCTGGGGGACAGCTCACAAAGGCACTCCCTTCCTCCATTAGACTCACCAGCCAGACAGGGATGTTCCCAGGTAGCCAGCTATCCAACCTTTACCTCAGAATAATACGACTGACTTTTCTGCACTGTGCACCTCCCAAATTCTCTTAATTTTCTTTCTTTTCCCCCCTATTAATTCACAATATTAAAACATTGTTCGAGTTTAGTCAGATTTTTCCCTCTCTGCTTCATTAGGCAGCAGTTTGTGCTTTTTTTTTACCCTCCCCCACTTCTGCAATGAGCACACACTGCCTCCCTTCCAGTCTCTCTCTGCTTTTAGCAATAATTTGCACATAATGGAACAGCCAGAGGGGGGTTTGATCAATGACCTCTGTCTCGGAGATGCTGTTCCAAGGGAAACACATCTGCCAACATAAAGTATTGGAGCAATCATAGCTCAGTGAGCGCCGTAATAAGCAACTGTTACACTGGAACCATCAGTCATGTTCAGTTACAGACCTGAAAGGATACGGCACCTCAGGGAGCAATGTCCTTCCATAAATTTGGGCAGCAATGAAGAATGATTTGCAATCAAGTAATAAAAGGCCTAAAAAAGGTCCACCATGCATACTAACATCCAGTACAGCTGACAAAGGAAATAAAAAACCTTGGCATTGTTTGCTCGTTATGTAAACTACACAGCTGTCCAAGCAATTAAGATATGATTTTGGGAATTCTCCCGTAAAAATTTGCTAACAGTGCTTCCACTTGTGAAAGTGACATTCTTCTTTATCAGTAAAGTGCATTTCATTAAGGTAATGCAATTTCATCTAGCTTAATAGTAGGAATTGCTTAACCTTATGGCAAGAGTACGTAAACAACATAAAATTAATGTCACTCCCTGCACTGTGGGAATAGATTTGCATTAGTGACAGGGTTGATCAAGGAATAAAGAAAGCCCAACACCTTCAATTCTGGGTGCTATGGAGGGGCTGTCTACTCTCTAAAGCAAATGTTATTGATTTCATTCCAAAAATATAACAGTTAAATATTAACATCCATGGAAAACATTGCAAAGATCAAATCCTAAGGAAATAACAAATTTAGCCAAAAAGACAATAGCTGTGAAAATGACGAGATCTTATTCTTTTTTGGGGGGGATAGGTAGAAATTAGCTTAATCTTCATTAAAAAAAATAAAATGACCCAATCTTATCATAGATTGCCCTGACCCATAGATAAAAATGGAATTTGGACAAAAGAGTCAAACCCCTCCCCCCAAAATTACACAGCCAAAGAAAATCTTCCTTTCTGGAAGGAACAGTTATACATGCATGTGGTCTATACAAGGAAAAATCTTGTAGCCATATTTTTCCAGTAGCCTATTTCCACGTTAAAAACAAGTTAGGTTATCCTGCAAAAACTTAGTCTGTCCCTAAACGTGGAAACCACAAAATTAGGATACTTATTCTTGGATTATTTAAACCATAGGATCTTTTGACTAAAAGAATTTTTAGATGATTCTGATTATGTCATCAATGAAAGCTTCACTTCACCTCTTCAACTTCTAGTTGTCAAATTTTCTTCCTCTAACCCTCTTGTTTTGGGGAAAAGGCATCTCTGTATTCAACACTGACAAGTATTTCTTAAGCACTGATCATAAGCAAGAAAAATGCTTGAACACTGTAGGGTTCCAATTCTTTCTGATACAATTTTGAGAATAAATAATGACTTGTTTAGCAGGTGCCATCATACATAAAACTACTGCTGACCTTCTAGCCCAAACTTCTAGCCCCTAACCACCAAATGTTCTGTCTATAATGGTAAAAACCTGGCACATGACACTCCTTTAAACCCACTGCTTTGGGGAGCATGCTCATAATGATGTACATGAAAATAAGTCCAGTCAAACTTCACATCTGCCCTGAAACCCAAGTCCGACTTGTCTCTTTTCAGGTTCCTCCATAGTTAAGTTTCTGCCCAAGCAGTGTCATGAGAGATAATCTCACAAACACCAGAAGTGTTTAAAATCCTGCTTCTCCCTATTTTTTTATATGCTGGCTACAAGCAGCTCTAGTGGGAGAAACAAGTAGATGAACTCCTCAGGGCTATTGACTACAGCTGCCACCTTGCTGCCCACACGGCTCAGCTACCCATCTTCCTGGCTGTGTTGTTATTGAAGCAGATAAAATCAGCTCCTTCATTTCAAGATCAAGAATTTAGAAAAAAACAGAACAATTTAAATCCAACTAGCATTTCCCCCCAGTCAGCCTCTCTCTTCTATAGATGGACAGACAGACAGACACACAGATAGCTAAATAGACATATAGATATTCAAAGAGATAGACAAATATATGAACATAGACAAATAGATATATAAACAGAGAGAGAGACAGACAGAAAGAGGGGAAATGGGTGTCCAGACACATTTCATCAATATGGTGAACTCTTAGTCTAGATGGAGATTAGATTAGAGGATGGAGCATGAAGATTGATAGCTGGCATATAACTTTTAGCCTTAGAGAGTTGCTGAAGATATGTAAGGTATTTTGTGGCAAAAGCAGTACCTGTACAAATGTCTCCTCAATTATTACAGTTCCATGGTCTCTAGTTCATAAGGGAATTGACCCACTAGGTTGTATTGAACCATTTTCTTCAAGCGGTACCCAGGCCAAATTGGTTTCCTTTGTATTGAGTGTGGCTTAAAATGGGTATACACTTCTCAGGTTCACGCTTTCAGATCACTCCTTCAAATCCACAAAAGGGAGGCATGTAGAAGTTTTTATTCCAATTCTCAGCATTCAGTTATCTCATACAAGTCATACATGTAAAATTCTATTGGAAAAGGGTTCTCCTCCTAAAGGGAAATAAACAACTTCCAGTTGATTATTTCATAAGTTAATATCAATCTATACCAACTCTTCATGAATTTCAGAGAAAGAATAAAGTAATACAGGAGTTTGAACTTCCTCTGTCAGAATGTCCATCAGTTGCTGTGTTATATATTTTTCTTAAATTTGTGTGAAGATCTCAACTTTGTTTAAAAAAATTAAACTAGGGGCAGTTAGTTGGTGCAGTGGATAGAGCACCAGCCTTGAAGTCAGGAGAACCTGAGTTCAAATCTGGTCTCAGACACTTAACATTTCCTAGCTGTGTGACCCTGGGCAAGTGACTTAACCCCAATTGCCTCAGCAAAAAAGAAAAAAAATTAAACTAGAACATGAAGCAACTGGGCTATTTATTTCTATTTAGTCAGAAGTGTATGTTAAGCATCAGCAGATAATGATCTATTACAAACAAGGAATAACATAGGAGAAGTGTTAAAATAATTGTGTAAAATGAAAGAGGAAGATGAAGAAGAAGAGGGAAAGGCAGGAGAGAGTGAGAATAACAATAACATAACCTCACAATAACATATCCAGAGGAAGTCCCCTCCCCCATGCATTGGATTACCTCTTTCCCTGTGGTTAATTTATGAAAGCATATATACACAAAGGTCACCTAAGATGGGTAGCCATGAATGGGCTACAACTGCATCAGTATTAGGAATGCCCACAGCCATTAAAACTCAGATGTACTTGGCGTATCATAAATTTATCACTCTCACCATTCAATGCCATCTATAGCTCTGTCAATTTTACCATCATAACATTTTTCACATATGCCTCCCTTCTCTCCTCTGTAACTAAAATCCCCCTGGTAAGGCTCTCATCACCTCAAGCCTAGAGCACTGCAGTGACTTCATGGCTGTCCTCCCTGCCTCAATCTCTCCCTACTACAATCCATCCTCCACTTAGTTGCCAAATTAATCTTCCTAAAGTGCAAGTCTGACTATGATTCAATAAACTTCAATATCTCCTTTAATCCCTCCAAGATTGAATATAAATTCTCTGTTTGGCTTTTAAAGTATTTCACAACCATCCTTCTCATCTTGCTCCCCACTATGTATTTCTCAATTCTATGCATATTCACTGTTATCCATCCTTTGAATGCTCTCTATCTATATCTCCATTTCCTTGTTTCCTTCAAGTTTTATATAACTTCCCTCTTTCTTTGGGAAACCTTTACAGATCCTCCCATTGGTAGTGGCTTCCCTCTGAGATTATCTCCAATTTATTATGTAAATACATCTTGTTTGTATATAACTATTGACAGGTGGCCTTGTTTAGCAGACTATGTTGGAAGAGAAACTGCTTTTGTCTTTCTTTGTATCCCCAGTGTTTAGCAAAGTTCTTGATACATGAATAGACACTTAATAAATGTTTGGTGACTTGCTTAGTCCAGCCTGGGAATGTTGATTAAGACTCTGAGAATATTCTCAAGACTCAATAAATGATCAGTCACAACAATGGATAAGCGTTGAACAGGATGCTTTCCTAACCCAAATTCAATTGCCAGGTTCTTTAGAATATGGCCATCTGCAACAAGTCTTATTGAGAAACCATATATTGCTATTTTCATAGACTTTCATGGTCTCTCCCATTATCCCATCACCACCACAGCTTTTTGCAGGAATGAAGAAAAAATGTAAATCCTGAATATGAATTAAAATACAGCTGAATCGAGGGGACTTTCTTAACATCACCTAGCATTGCTGTGATTTACAATTCATATGCAGACAGATAAATAGATATACATATATACATAAATAAATGTGTGTGCACACATACATACATACAACACGCACATATAATACATTCACATGTATGCATGTATATGTGTGTGAATACATTGTCTCTGCATCTTTCTATATTTCTCCCTCTCTCTCTGCATCTTTGTCACTCTGTCTATAGGTATGTATATCTATGCATCTTTCCTTGGTTTTCCTGGATTTGATAAGCTTCCTGACACTATTTTTGATTTCACTCTCCCCACAATTTCTGAAAGAGTGAAGAACTAAGAGATGAAAATGTCTTTTCTTCCCATATCCTTGGCTTAAACCACTGTTCCCAAGTTAGAAATAATCTTCTCATGAATTTTAAGAACAATTGTGGAAAACTCTTTCACTTAATCCAACAGAAAAAGCAGTCAGAAAGGCTGAATTACAGTCCCAGTTGTGTTATTAAATGGTTTGGTGGATTGTGCCCAATTCACTTCACCTCCCTATGCTAAGAATTTTCACCTGGAAAATTCAATAAAACCCATTCCTCCCATTACAGATAGATCACAAAAACAGATCTTCCAGGACTTGGGGAACAATGAAGGATTGTGATTCTCAGTAGTAAATGGGGGAAATCTCTCACTACTATCACCAGATGAAGGAGATCAATACTGTGTAGCATCAGACTGCTCCTATATTTCCTGAGGCTATGATTTCTGGGAAAGGAAAAAATCATATGATTACCAATTTAGACAATGAAGAGTCCTTAGAGATCATTCAGTTCAACTTCTACATTTTCAGAAACTAAAGCACACAAAGATTAAGTTACTCACAAAAGGTCACAATAGGAGTAAGAGTTGGAGATAGAGCTGTTATCTGGAAACAGGTCATTTTTCCAAATCCAGATTTCTCTTCCCTACACCAATGTTATCAAATTCAGGTAGAAATAGGGGGGGTCATTAAACCACACATGGGGTCCCTGATACCTGCATGTTGACTTAGAAAGCACAGATTGTGTGTGTTCATGTGTGTGTATGTGAATAGATAATATACAGTGCTACCTCAGCCCTTGTCTGCTTCAAAACTCATAGAATTCAATATCTGATGCATTTCAAGATTTAAAAAAAAAAAAACAAAAACGCATCAGCACTTGGCACTAAGGACAATTGGTTGTTGTCCTGGTTGTACATGAGGCCAGTGGTCAGGCATCCTGTCCAGCCCCCAATGCAGCTGTTACTGCCCTGGGGCATCGGCAGCTCAGCTGGACCCCTGCAGGCACACTGGAGCCTGTGATGCAGACATTGCATGAGTTGCACAGTAGCACCTGAAGGGGCACAGAGATGCCCACATGCTCAGCAGCAGCAGGAGTAGCATTGATGACCCCAGCAGCAGAAGGAGCCCAGGCTGAGGCAGTGGCTGTGGATTCTTCCCCCAGAGTACCAGGGAAGTTTGAATGGCACAGGATATAAAGATCAAGGTTCCTCTCAGAAAGTGAATTGGGTCAAGAAGAGAGGAGCTGGGCTGCAATGAGTTGGCTGGCTTGTTTCTCTGCAGCTCGAAGCCCTCTTTGCCCCTTGGGGAACTGGGGGGTAAGGAATGGTTAGGCTGTGAATATTCATCATGGGAGGGTCCTCTGTCTCTCTTTTTCACTCTACAGCTAAGCAATTTGGGCTCTTAGAACTAGATATAAGTTGAAACTTCACCTGAGATATGCTTTCTATGAAGGAAGCAACATACATAGAAAACCACAACTGCATTATTGATAAGAAACCTGGTAGCTGAAACTAGGAAGAAAAGTAGACATGTAATGCATTGCCCAGAGGAAATATGTGATGATGGACACTTTTAAACAAAATTTTAAATAAATGCACATATCTTTAATACTGGAAAACTGCACTCACCATGGCACACATTTATTATGTGATAAGTTGTTACATGTTTTACAGGGAAGACCTAGACTCTCTGATTGACAGGAAAGCATCAGAAAAGCAATTTTCAGACCTTATTTAGAGTATTTAAAATGCCTTCTCCTGGCTCTCTAAGCAGATAAAAGCAAAATTCATCAGAACATGGGTAAGCACAAAAGTCCGAGCTATTTTATTCAATCTGGAGGGTAGGAAACAAAAAAATCTCTATTTTGCTCAAAGGGAATCTCAGGTCCCATATCATCCCTGCTATATCATCCAGATATTTTCTAGAGTCCTACCTCACTTCCTTGTAATCAGTGGGTGTAAGCCTCTTAAGGAATATTTTTAAAGAGGTCCAAGAATCCATAAATAATTAAATATACCTTCTCTAGGCTGAATTAATAATATCTAAAAACACATATTATTTTTCAAACATATGATGCTTTGTAATTAATAAAATCCAAATTCATTTCAAAACCATATGAATTCCTCACTTGAAATCATTTAAATCTAGCATGGCATAATGGATAGAATCCTGGACATGAATTCAAATTCTAACTCAGATGCTTAGTAACTGAGACATTCTGAGAAACCTTAGCAGCTTCCTTGCTCTGAAAATAGTCTTCCAAAACCTCCCATTCACATAGGAATTTTCAGAGTATGTTGCTCTCCTGAGAATATCTTTCTAATGTTTTAGCTTATGGGCTTGACTCATGTGTTTCCCTAATAATTATTGGTTGCTGTCAATTAGCCAACCAGAGTTAATTAGCTCTTACCTCATTGCTGCTCTACATATGACAAAATTAGATAAAGCAGAAATATCACCAATGAAATCGCTTTAACTTGTGGCTCTAATGTGTTGGTTTATTTGGTATAATAATGCTCCCCTAATTAAAATCAAATTTTGATAAGAAATCCCAAATGATAGGCAACTAGGTAGTAAAACAGATAAACCACCTTAGTAGATGAGTTCAGATCTAGTCTCATACATTTACTAGCTGTGTAACCCAGGACAAGTCACTTAGTCCAGTTTGCCTCAGTTTCCTTTTTTATAAAATTAGCCAGAAAAAGAAATGACAAATTACTCTAGTATCTATACCAAGAAAATCCCAATGAGGTCATGAAGAATTTTGGACATGACCAAAGAACATAATGTCTTTTACACATTTTAAACTAAGCATATCCAAAATAAAATTAATTTCTTCCAAAAATTTTACCCTCTTCCAGTTTTCCCTAAAACTGTTGAGAGCACCATCTTCCTTCCAGTCACCCAGTTTTAGAATCTGAATGTCATCTTTGTCTCTTACTCTCATTTACCACACAAATTCACTTCATTGCCAAATTTTGTCCTTTCTATATTCAGAGTACTTCCTGTATATAAACCGTCTCTCCATTCACATAGCCAAGTAGAGGTTTGGGTTTTTTTTTAAGTTTATTAGCTTATAAAAGGAATTTTTATCCAGATCTATCAATTCATTTGTGTAGGGAATTGAGTATGGAAACTACTTTCATAGATGAAGGTTGTCAATTATCAAGGGAAAGAAAAATAACTTTTTCAAAAAAGTATCCGTCATCAGAAGTTATATTTTCTTGATTTTAAAAGCATTAACCTTTCTAAAATTACCCAAAAGGCTTTATTATTATAATCTTATGTTTAAGATCTACCATCATAGTAAAGACTATGCAACTTCTTAAAAGACCAAGTAAATTCTGAATCATTGTATAATTTAACTTTTCAGCACTTCTTCACACAACACCACAGGATGAAATTTGTGAGTGTGCACATATATGCACACATCCTTAAGAAATTAAAGCTAAATGTATGTCTATACTAGCTTTCATGAGTTCTACCAAAAATTGATTAAACAAATGATTAGATTTCCCCACCCCCATTTATAATATTATAAACTTTTTTTGCTCTCAAAAACCTTATTTTGCTACAGAACAGAATTAAAACCAGCTTCTAAGTCATTTGACCTGTTCATAATGTACATTTGGATCATTAATAATAATTCTCCAAAGGCCTTTCCATCGTGCTTCTGCTTGTGTTATTTTTAATACTAATTTGGCAATAACAGAACTTGTAGCATGGTTCCAGGACTATTTTACCTAAAACAAAACAGCCGCAGCTGAAATAGGAAAACTTCTATTGTAACCACACTGTACATTTCAAGTTTGCTGGAACTCTGAATATATCCTATCATCTGCTATTAGTTGCTCTTCCTGAGTTCAGACAGACCTCCAAGGAAGCATAAACACTCTTGAAATTCGATTCTTTAAAACTATTCAGGGGCAGCCACAAAATATGACCACCACCAATGTCCATAAATGAGAGAATTCGACCTATCATGAAAGGAAGCTAAAGAAAACGAATGGAAAAGTTTGGGAGAAAGGGCTTTGGGGACCCTCAAATTGTGTGGTTAAGAAAAAAACACAATTAATACATCAGAGATTTCTGTCGAGCTTTTATAGCATTACAGGATTTCTCGGCTATAAAGAAACATATTGAAGCTTTAGAGTACAGCCCCATTCTTCACTGCTTCAGTTGTCTCCTTTTGTTTACAAGTCTCTGCCATCCTTCTTTGTGAATTGAATGCTAAACTATCTCTGGAGAGATGTTATATTGCTTACAGAATGCTTCAGCAGATGGTGTTTCCTGTTGCAACAGAAGGCTGTGATTATACCTGAATTCTTCAGGAACTCAAAAACACAGAAAACAAGATAAATGAAAGTCTTAAAAAGTTTTTTCTCTCTTTCCTTTCCCAGCCATTTCTTCTCCCAACTACCTCTTTCTGCCTTCTCCCCACTCCCACCTCCCATTTAATCTCATCCCCTCCTCCTGCCTTTTTTCCCCACAACAGATGGAACAATAAAAAACAACCAAGAGGTGCAAATCATCTTCCACCAAACTGAAGAAGCCCTTTTTGGAAATGACTAAGATATCCCATCAGCGGAGTTTACTTAGGAATAACTGTGAACTCTGCTGCTTCTGATACCTGGTCACTGCACAGTCTTCCTGTTCCCACTAACACTGTAAACAATGAAGGGAAGAGAATAGGTCTTCATCAGGACGTGTCTATAAAAACAAATTGAACTTCGGAGAAGGCACCTGGTGCCCAGAGTTCAAAGCTATAAAAAACTTCACTTCTAAAGAACTTTCAGAGAAATCGTGCTTTTCAAAAGACTCTTATATGCAACCTTAGCAGGATTTGGTTCATCTTTAACACTGAATAGCCCTTATCCCTAAATCTAGAGGATCTCATCCTTATCTCCGAAGCTCTTTTTCACTTTTATCTCCCTAAATGTCTGTCATGCATTTCTTGCCACAATTCCATTTAGTTTCATGCCCTCTATGGACAGAAATGAAGCGCACACAGACACACACACACACACACACACACACACACACACACACACATCCCCAAGCTGACTTACCATGGGAAATAAAGTTTTAAAACTGGATTTTTGATTTCTGGACTCTTCAATCCACACCCATCCCCCCTAAATCTTCCCACTTCTATTAAGTGTCCTGGAAGCCAAGAATCTGAATTTAGGAACAGAATCCTACACTACCAACTTTAATGTCTTCGTTTAAAACTAACCCAATCTGTGTTCTGTTCCTGCAGTTTCCTACTAGATTAATCAGATAAATAATTTCTATTATTCTGTAAATTTGCCAGTATTTTATAAGATTGTACTAGAGAGTTTCTGCTATTATTTTCTCTCACAGACTAAATAAAGGAAATCACTATTTTTAAAAATGTATAGCTTTTGTTTTTGAATTACCTGCATTTCCATACTTTTCTCCACCCTCTCAAATGAAGAACATCTCTTGTAACAGAAAAAGAAAGAGACAGGAAAACAGAGAGAAAAAAACAGAGACAGGAAAAGGGAGACAGACAGAAACAGAGACAGAAGGAGACAGAAAGAGACAAATAGAGGCAGAGAGAGAAACAGAAAGAGACAGAGATAGCCAGAGATAGAGGCAGAAACAGAGACACAGACAGAGACAGAGACAGGAAGAAGAAGGGGGAGGAGAGGAAGAGGGAGACAGAGACACAGAGAGACAAAGACAGAGAGAGAAAGGAAGAAGAGGGAGACAGGAGTGAGAGACGAGAGACAGAAAGACAGAGGAGCTATTGAGCAAAACTGACACATCAACCAAGTCCAACATTATGTGCAAAGTCTACACCTGCAGTCTACCCCAAACACGCACACCTCATCAATTCTACAAAAGGAGGGAGGTGTATTTTCCTCTCTTCATCAGAACCAGGCTTGATCATATCAGAATTCAGTCTTCCTAAAATTGCCTGTCTACATTTGTCCCTTCATTAAACCAGAGTATGTTAATACATGAAAAAGGGCTCAGTGGTCATCCACTCCAGCTCTCTCCCCATTTTATAAATGAGCATTGATTTAGTAATTGATTGATGGATCAATGTATTTGTACATTGTACAAGTGGAAAGGACTAGCTTACAATGACACTGAGTGGCAAGTTGTTTAACATACTATTGTCATCACTTTACAAAGGAGAAAAATTGACACTGGACATGGTCATGCAATTAGAAGGTAGCAGGTTTTCCTCATTTTACAGATGAGGGAAATCAGGCTGAGAGAGGTCAAGTGATTTGACCATAAAGGACTGGTAGTTAGCAAATAAACAAGGGAAGCGGTCTTCCTAAGTCCAGGTCCAGTGTACTATCCGCTGCACCATGCTACCTCCTTTGCTGATTAGTGGAAGATGTGGGTCACCTCCTTCTATTATACAATGAAGCTTTGGTTTCATCTTATTTCAAAATTTCCCCAGTCCTTTTGGAACTGGGAAAGGATAAGTAGTTTGGACAAATGAGGCTTGAACAGCATTTTCCAAATTGTGTTCCAAGAAACCATGATGTCATTCCAATTGGCAGGAAGAGATTTTTCATAATAAAATGTCAGTGCTTATGATATTTCCACTTTAAAGAATTAAATATGAAATAGAATATCAAAATTAGTTATTTCATGCAATTTTTCACTATAAAAATACTTTATTTCTCTTTTTTCTCTAAATTTTCCCTGCCCTATCCCATATTTAGGAATATCCCATTTCCCTAGCTCTCAGATGCCTAATATCATCAACAAAATGTTTGAATTTCTTCAAAATATTTTAAACTCAGGCATTCTCTGTGGTCAACTTAGTTTAATAAAACACTGAGATAAATTATTTTTAAAGGACCTACTAACAGCAAGAGTAGAAGGAACACTATATCATAGCTAGAGAAAAATAATTAATTGCTATTTAAGAATTTTTATTCTGATAGGACCGTAGATTTACAGATAAAATGAATCTTAGGGGTCAATGAGTTTAATTCTTCCATTTTTACATATGAGGAAACTGAGCTCCAGAAAGGTTAATATGCATGGCCACAAAACTAGTAAATAGTATTGCAGGTGTGATTTGAACCCTCCAATCTAACACTATTAAATATACTTCTTTCAAAGATATCAAAAAGTCTCTCTACCTATCAGCCAAAGACCCTGTGACTTGACTACATCAATATCTTCACTTTTCAGTTTCAAAAACAGTATCTTGCAAGGGTCTAGAAGCCTTTTTTTAAAAAAAAAATCTGGCTTGGTATCTTTTATACCATTATAGCTCTAAGTGCAATGGGAGACAGGAAAAGCAGGAACCACCCAGGGTGATGGCCAATATAAACCATTAAAGCTGCAAAAGAGTTATCTTTCACAGTTGAACACAAAGAAAAGCAATGAGTGACTCTTTAAAACTCCAATTGGTCACCCCCCACCCCTTTCAAGTCCACAAAAGGCTGAGGGGAGTGCCCTGCCCCTTCCCACATATACAACTCTAAGTGAATTCAACCTAGGGACAAAAGGATTGTGGGTGGTGGTTTGTGGGGGAGGGAGGTATCCCTGGGACAAACAGTCCTGCTTTACTTTCCAGGTTACCTACATAAAACAAAATAGAGAAGGGGGACAGGGAGGATTGGAAGTAAGTAGAAAGAGGCAGGAAGATGTGTGAAAAATAGAAATGACTTGCAAGGAGATTTGGAAATGGAAAATGTTAAGATCACCTTAGGTGATAATAAATCACAATTCCAGTGACACAAACTAGATGATCTAAAGGATAGATTGGAGTGAAGAAGAACAATTTCAAAGAATTCTTTGGTTAATCTACTATATGGGCACAAAAATCAAAGAAAGCTCCTCCTAAAATTCAATCCAACAGCAGAGACATCAATCCATAGTAAAAGTTGATAGTCGATAATAACTCTTTTTAATGGAACTTTATTAATAATAATTTTATTGTTTTTTATTATTCTACAGATTTTATTATTCTACAGATATTCTACAGGCTATCTTTTTTTCAAAACAGATTAATACCTAAAGGTAATATACTGCCTGGCATTATTATAATGTTGCATTATAATAATAATGATATATTGCATGATTATAATAAAGCATGGTATTAATATAATATAGATTTTATATACATATATATAATATGCTATACTAAATGCATTCAGGAATTCAATCATTTATCAGTGTACAAAAAAGGAATCTCATAACTTCTATTATTTCAATAGATTGAAAAGTCTTTTTACATTTATTTTCACTGTTGTTCAGCCATACAGTTACATCTAACTCTTCGTGATCCCGTGGACCATAATATTTCAGTCCATTCTGTCTTTCACTATCTTTTGAAGACTGTCCAAGTTCATGTTGGTTGTTTCCATGACACTATCTAATCATCTCATCCTCTGCCAATCTCTTTTCTTTTCCCCTTCAATCTTTACCAAGATCAGGAGCTTTTCCAATGAATCCTATCCTCCCATTACATAGCCAAAGGATTTAAGCTTCAGCTTCAGTTTTTTACCTTCCAGGGAATACCCTGAATTAATTTCTTTAAATATTAAGTAATTTTATCTCCTTGCTGTTCAAGGGACTTGCAAAAATCTTCTCCAGTTCTGCTATTAGAAAGCATTGAATTTGTGGCACTCAGCTTTTTCTTATAATTCAGTTCTCACAGATATACATCACTCCTGAAAAAAAAAAAAAAAAAAAAAACATACTTTGACCATATGGTCCTTTGTTGGCATTCCAGAAAAAAACATAGTTTTGATTATATGGACCTTTGTTAGCAAGGCGATGTCTCTGCTTTTTAGTATATTGTCTGGATTTGCCATAGCTTTCCTTCCAATGAGTAAATGTAAATCGATCATAATATCAATTAATTCACAGGATCAGAGATCTAGAATTGACAGCAGCTTTGGAGGATAACTAGTTCAGCCCTCTAATTTTACAGTTGAAGATAAATGACTTGTTCAAAGTCAAGTAGGCAATAAGTAGCATAGCTGAGACTCAAATTTATTCTTTTGCTTCAACATCCTATACACTCTCCACTGAACCATATGAACTCTTAAAATTTCTAACATTTAGGCTTTTCCTTCCTGTAAACTTTTAAAAGTACTTTCAAGTATATTCTGTGCCAATACAGCAGAACACCAGGAGAAAAATGAATTTTATTCATGGCAAAAGGCACCATGCCAGATTAAAGACCTCAAATGGGTGTAATATTTAGAAACCAGGCAGCATCTTTGTGGATCAGTTGGAAGAATGCCTCCATATGTCCACAAGTTTGTCATCTTCAGTTGGGAAGACAGTAAACTATTTCTACCTGTTATTCACATATTAAAAATGAGGGGAGGAATCAAAAGCAAAACCATCTGGATTCACCAATTTTGTTATACTCTAGTTGTTAATGTGGATGGTGGGGAAAGATTAAAGTTAAAGGGCAGTAAGTTTTTAAACAAAAATCAGAATGATATAAAAAAAAAACAGGAGAGACAGCAAAATCCCTGACTGTGAAATGAAACAAACAAACAAACAAACAAAAAAACCCTATGGATAAGTTTAGAAGGAGGACCATGTCTGTCTCACTTGATCTATTCAATCCAATCTGTTGGTGATTTTTAATAAGTAATCAGAGCACCTGAAAACTTGGTAGTTTTCAGTAGGAAGTTTCTTTCCCTCTCCTCCTCCTTTCCCTATTGTTTTTTTTTATTTTTATTCATTTATTTATATTCATTTATATTTTATATATATTTATATTGATAGAGATATGTATAGAATAATTTCACATACACACATATTATATACATACCTATTTGTGCCTAATAGAAGCCATCTTGGGAGCAAAGGGAAGGAAAAACAGCAAATTTATATGTTAACTTTATTGTATATTTAAAATGAATAGCAAGTTGTTCATGGTGGATTTGCGGTTTCATGTGCAATCATCTTTTTTTGTTGTGTTATGTTCTGAAAGTGTTTGGTTTTTTTCCCATGAATTAAGAACAAAAAAAAATTTAAAAGAAAGAAAAAAATATCTTTCAGTGCTTTAGCTTTATCGCTATGAATCTCAATTATCATTTTATTTGGGAATTACCAGTTGAGATTTCCAGTTGATAGAATACAGGAAAAACTCATTTGTCTTTTTTTAAACTGAATTTACAAATAAAATAGGAGAACTTCTCCCAAAAAAGAGCTACATTCCAGCATTAAAAAATATGACAATTAATCAGTGGGGGGCTTTGTCTATTTTAACTTCAGTGAACAACATAGGCAGCGGGTTATAGGATCATAGATCTAGAAATAAAATCCTTGAGCAGCCGTCTTACAAATGAAGCCATTATATTGATGAAGAATGGAGGCCCAAGGAAATTGAGGGATTGGCTAAAGACCCCACAGGTGGTATATTAAATGTGAGATATAAACCCTGGGCATCTGCTCCTGGAGCTAGCAAGGATTCTTTCTGCTTTACCATAGCAGAGAATATATTGTACTATTCTATGTTTGGACCAGACACCATCACTACAGCATATGCAGAAAGGCCTAGTAAAGATTATAAGCATTAGCTGTTGAGTGAGCTCACATTTGTGAGCCTGAAATCAGAATAATCACAGAGCCCCTGAAAGCCAGACATGTACAATCACAGTCACCAACCTAACTCCAAGGTTACATTCCAGACAAGAGTGGAGGGGAAGGAGGCAGGTTAGAAGTCTGGAAAGTGGGCCTGTGGCAGCTACTTAAGAGGCTCAGAAAGAAAAAGCTACACAAATCACACCAGGGAACTTTTAAAGTACTTTCTTTTTCTTGGTGTGTCATTTTGGACTTTGGGACACAGAGCTAATCAAAAAGAAACCAGGAAGATTTTTGTGATTTGAGCACATCGAGTCCAAAGCCTTTTTCTTTCTTTCTTTCTTTCTTTTTTTTTACATTTTTGAAAAATTTATCCAAGCAATTGCTTTCTTGATGGAGACATGAATTATGCCCCTTGAATAGTGATGAGAATATGTGAAAGGGTTTTGGGTTGAATGGATGAATACTTAGAAGTTCAGTTTCTTTTCCCTATCTGTTCCACATAATTCTAACCTCCTAACCCATTAAAATCAGGCTGGGGAGACTGAAAAAAAAAGACTTGCATAAAATATATTCATTTCTCCAGGACAATTCTGGTTAAACTAAAGATGTTACAAAAGCAGTATCCTCCACTGGATAATATAGTCTCATTCATTCAGACAATAAAAGATCAAAGCACTGAAGATAAAGGAAAACAATTCAAATGAGCCAAATTTAGATAATCCATGTTTGTTCATTTTTAACGGTATATTTAGTCTTCTAAGAAATAACAAATACTTTGATTTGACTTATATAATAGCATTGAAAATAAAATAACAACACTTGTTTTGCTTGATACAACTTAAAATTTACTCTGTGTGCACTTTTTTTATTATTCAGATACAATCAAGAGATGCAGAGAACAAAGAAAATGAAAAAAGAAAGTAATGTTTTAACATCAGTTGAATCATTCAGCCCAGTGGACATGCACTTCTAACTTTTCATTCCTATGACATACAAGGACTTGACTGATGCCTACAGCCAGCCTCAGGAGGAAAAAAAAACATACTTTGATCTCCTTTGACATGAGTCTTTTTTTTTCTGCCAATGTGCATCTATATCTATTTTGCATCTGTCCTATGCCCAGTTAAACTACAGTCTACAAAGAGGCAGGGGCCTAGTTTACTAAAGTGAGAATACTATACAAATTCAACTTCTTTTCCTTACATATATCATCATATCATTTCCATTTATCCCATCCTCCCAGAACTCTAACATGTTTTAGGTTCCATCTAAATTAAAAGGCTGATTAAGAAAAGGTGGCCAAGTGAATGTTATTTTGTACATTACAGGCCTGGCCCTACTCAGAAAAAAAAAGAAAAATACATGATTTAGAGAATAGGAACCAAATTAGTAGGCATACTTAATTTGGGGTTTATTGGGTTTCATTATGCAGTATCTACAGTTAGTCACATTGAGAAAAAGGAATAAAGGGAGAGGTTTACAAGTATGAGTTAGGTGCTCACATTTGTTCCAGTATTATAGTAACGAGTTCCTGAATCAAGAAAAAAAAAGTACAGTAAAACACTGTACTGACAGCCCAGCAAGCGCCTTAAGTCACTGTGGGAAAAGTAGAGGGCTTTAACTCCTTCTAGACATCAAGAAAGCAAATAGGACAGAAGCTGCAAAGGACATACTTGTCAGAGAGAAGATGGAATGATAAGATAATTCGATTCATTTTCTTAAGAAGCATTTATTGCATGCTTCCTGCATACCTTGCTGTGTGTGAGAAACAAATTTTAGAGTCTTCAGGTAGATGTAATCTAAAAGGAGGGAAAGTACAGGTGGGGCAGCATGGCCTATAGTCAGGTAACATTAATGCAATGTACATGTGCACGGTAAGTACGGTGAGTGGCTGCCAAACAAATACTATGAGGAGGAAAACTTCCTTACTCACTAGAAAGAACTGAGAAGGCTTTGTGGATGCAGAGGCACCTGATTGGGGCTGCCTAACAGATGGAGAAAGCAAGGACTATTACAACCATTGTCAGACCAACAGGGACCCAAAGGTTGAACATTTTATCCTTCTATGGTTATCAATTTCCTTTCACTACTCCTTTCCTCAGATAATTTGTCAGGAGACATTGTCTTTTCTTCTTTACCATCCATCCATCCCTAACTCCCCTGTAATTTGAAAGGCTCACCCACATTCTCTCAGATGATTAATGACCCCAATCAAAGTTTCCAAATCCAGTGGTCTCTTCTTAGTCCTCGTTCCCTAAAGCCAGGTGATGCAACTAGCACAGTTGGCAAATTCTCTGTCTTTGAAACATTCTCATGGAGCCAGATGGAGGCAAAGTGGATGGAAAGTTGACCACAGAGTTGGGAAGAAATGATTTCAAGTATGGTCTCAGGCGCTTACTAGCTGGATAACCCTGGGGAAGTCACTTAAATTCTGTTTATCTCAGTTTTCTCAGCTATAAAATGAAGTAATAATGGTAAAGATCTCTCTTGTATTGTGAGGATCAGATGAAATTATAATTATATAAGAAATTAGCACAATGCCTGGCACAGAGTAAGTTCTATAAAAATATTGATTCTCTTCCTCCTTCATCCCCTTTCTCACAATTCCTTCTGACTTCCCTTTTCTGTCTCCCTTTCCTTGTAGCATTGCCTTTCCTCTTCTCTTTGTACATCTCTCCCTCTGAGACTTCTTCTCTCCCATGGCTTTAATGATCACTCCTACAACTGTTCAACCTCCACTAGATCCCTCCTCCCATGCCTCATCACAGAATCATGTTAAGGTTCTTAAGCTGTTCCCCAAATGATAAAGTCAGGTCCGATCAAGCTAGAAAACTTTTGAGTCCAAAATGTTGAGATTTATTACCAAAAAGCTGATCACTGAGTGATAAAATTGTTGGCCACAGCAACCTATGAAAAAGGAAAAAAAAATTCTAAAATGCAGATTCCTATGGCAACTTTTGTCTTTCCAGAGATGATAGCAAAATGTCACCAAAGATGACAGGGTGCTAGGAAGCATCCTTAGTGTATCCATAAACAATAATTTAATAATTGGTCCTTTCAATTATATAGGCTTTGTTCACCAAGTAGATAAGTGATGAAGGGGATAGAGATCCTGACATGGAATCGGGAGTTTAGACCCAAGTTTAAATCCTGCCTCAGACACTTCATGTGTGATTCTGGGAAAAAAATCACTTAGTCATTCTCAGCCTCAATTTCTTCATTTGTAAAATGGGAAATAAATAATAGTACCCAATTTCCAGGATTATTGGGAGGATCAAATGAGGAAACATGTAAAGTACTTTGTAAAACTTATGGTGTTGTATAAGTGTGAGTTTTTTCATTATTATTACCAGTCAACAAAATCATCTGCTAAAAAGTAATAAACCATAGATATGTTACTGCACAAAACCAGGAAACATAAAAAGATAGAGCTAAGTCGGAAAACACAGATTATCCTCAGAAGCAAATAAAGGGGTTGGCAAAGTTACCTTTTTCATATACCCAAAGGCAAAAAGAAAACATTTCATGGGATGTTTGGTCATCTTATGTTGGAGTGTATACAATGAGTATAAGTGAACATTTTGTCAAAAAGGTGACAATAATTTATAGGCTAAACCCTCTACATAAGACAAAAACAAAAGGAATCTTAAGAGGAACCTGCAAAAATACACTGAAGTCAAGGATCACAATATAAAATTGGGCACAGAGGAGGAAAGTGAAAAATGTTAGAAAAATATGATATAACATTAAGAAAAGAGAGAAGCTAAAACCTGAGACGGTCCTTGGAAGTCTTGCATCTAAATAAGACAAGTGCAATGATGGACAGTCGATCTGAACCCAGAATTAAATAGGATCATGGAGTTAAAGCTGAAAAGTAACTGGCATGTCACCTTGTCCAAGTATCTCCTTTTACAGAGAGAGAAAAGAGAATGAGACAGAATATGAATGACTTGGATGCCTTTATCTCACTATTTCTCACATGGAAGAGTATCCCCTAGATTTGACCTCCAAAAGTCATGCCCCCCAGTGCCTGGGGATTTTAATTCACTCAGTTTAAGGACTCCTATCATGTCTTGATTGCTGAGTAATTGGATGCAAATTTGTCTAGCTCATTATTATATACCATTCCTTAACTAGAATATGCTACACAACCCATTTGATCATCCCCAGGGGCTATCTAGCTATATTACTATCAGCTCTGGAACCTCCCTCTCCTCCTCATTTCCCACCTTTTGTTCTAGAAACAGTAATTAAATCAATAATGCCATAGATTCTGAAAAGAACATGTCAATTAATTGCCCTATGGATCAACTTACCATCCCTCGAATTCCCCAGACCAAAAGTCTCTTCCCTAGTCTTTTCCCTACTATATGTGTCATCTCTCCCTATTAGAATCTAAGTTCTTTGAGTGCAGGGACTATTTCATTTTTGTATTTGTATGCCCTGTCCTTATCACAATATCTGACATACAGAAAGTACTTTGCTTTTCTTCCACCCATTCATTAAATCTTTCATTCATTTACTGTCCAAGGTGACATAGCTATTAAATGACACAATTATTAGTTAATTATTATTCTTATTAATTATTAGTCTTCTGACTCTAAAATATCCACTGTACCCAACATGATGGGTTGGAATTATATGGTATTTGGAAAATTACTATTAATTGGATAGTACTCTCAATGATCCCAAACAGAACTTTATTTGAATATGGTAGGAACTAAAACTTGCAGTTATTTAAAACAATAATAATAAATTATTATGTTAAGAAGAAGAATCACAGAACAATAATTTCATAAGTATTGTCAGGTCAGTCAGGTGGCTAAAACAAAGGCCAAAGTTAATACCAAATTAGAAGGAAAGATAAAGAAAAAACATGCTATTTGTGAATATAGCAATGCAAGACCAACCAGCTTAAAGAAGTTATTAAATAAAAATTAAAGGGGAAAGGGGAATTTAAAAAGGGTGACTTTGAAGTATTCAAAAATTAAGAAAATATTTGTATGAAGAAAATAGAGTAAAGACCCAAAGAACAATAGATCTACTGGCTAAAACCATATAAATAACAGCATTAAATTCAGAACAAAATTCAGATTAAATACAATGAATGACATTGGTATTGCTAGTTCAAGTCAAAGCCCAACTCTACCCCTCTGCCATTTTCTATAATAGAATGGCCTACTTATAAATGCTATAACTCTAAAATATTCTCTTTTGTATATGTTGTCTTTTCTGTGTTGTTTTTGTACACATTTCAGAGAATGTATTTTAGTTGTGTTTTGGGGGCTGTCATGTCTGACCATATCTCTCCCTGTCTTAAGAAGTTTCAAGGTTCTGTTTATCATTTAATCTGACTCCAACCTATTCTTCTAGGCTGGTTATACAATCTTGTTACCACCTTATCCCAGCCCAAACTAGCTTACATTCTATTTCTTGCACAGAATATTTTATCTCCCATTTCAGTGTTTTTGAACAGACTGTCTCTCATGCTTAAAATGCTCTTCCTCCTCCTCTCTACCACTAAAAATATCCAACTCCCTTCTAAGCTCAGTTCTAAGAATCTTTCCTTGATTTATACAGTTACTAGTGTCCCCCCAAAATTTAATATTTATTTTACATATCTATGCATATGTATATAAGAGAGAAAGAAGGAAAAAGAGGGAAGAAGGCAGAGTGTGAGATGGAGGGAAAGAAAGAAACAGAGAGAGACAGAAAGGTGGGCAGAAAAACAGAGGGAAACAGAGAAAGAGAGAAGAAAATTATCTGTGATATTCTCAACTATTAGATGAAATATTTTGTGTGCTCTAACAGAAGGAAGTTTGTTCTTGTATTCCCAATCCTATCACAGAATGCATAATAAGTCTTCATTTATTGACTTTCTTAAAACACAATTTATCAATGTTTTTTACAATAGAAAATGAACAAAAGTAAAGATATGCCTCAATATTCATATAAGGTTAACAGATACAAGAACTATGACATGAAAAGACTCACAATGCTCAGAAAATACTGCAATCAGAAAAGTCCCATTCTCTTAATGGGACAGTTAGGTGATGCAGTGTATAGAATGCTGGACCAAGGGTCTGAAAGACTCATCTTCCTGGGTTCAAATCCAACTTCAGACACTAACTGTGTGATCCTGGGCAAATCACTTAAGCCTGTTTGTCTCAGTTTCCTCATTTGTAAATTGAGCTGGAGAAGAAAATGGCAAACCACTCCAGTATCTTTGCCAAGAAAACTATAAAGTCACAGTCAGATACAACTGAACAAGAACATTCCTCTTAATGATAATTTATAGCAACAAAACATTGAATAAAAGTGGAAAGACTAGTTAATAATAAAAAATAATAACAATAAAGTCTGTTCCCTTAGTCCTGACCTTTCTCATAGCAGAGCTAAAAGAGACCTGACACCTTGCCAAATAATTGAGAAATTTTGGGAAATGACTTAAGTAAACCTACATAACTACTAGCTAAATCAGGACTTAAAAAGGGTTTTAAGAAATTTCACTATATTGTGTTGCCTTTAATTCCAATTCTATTTTCCAAAATGCTTGTTGCATATTTCCATTTGAATATGACCCCATCATTTTAAATTAGGCCACAAACTAAACACTTCACCACCTTCCAGACACTGTCTACACATATATAGATATACTATATACTACTTCTAATTCCTCTCTTTCTTCCAGTTGTACCATCATTTCCTACTTCTAATATATATATATACATATACATATATATGTACTATATTTATTATATATAGTATTCTATATACTACTTTTAATTCCTCTCTTTCTTCCAGTTGCACCATCATTTCTCAACCACACAAATTTAAAATCTTACAGTAATCTGTGCTGCCTTCCTCTTCTTCAATTTCTTTCTGCAATTGGTCAGATTTTTTTTTATAATTCCTTATTCTCTTATAAATTCTTTCATCTCTTCTTTTCTATGCTCAACTTTATCCCTTATTCCAGGTATATAGATTATTGTAAGAAAAT
Organism: Myrmecobius fasciatus; assembly: GCA_023553655.1. Lineage (NCBI taxonomy): Eukaryota > Metazoa > Chordata > Mammalia > Dasyuromorphia > Myrmecobiidae > Myrmecobius > Myrmecobius fasciatus. The sequence continues at coordinate 70,558 of JAJPUD010001752.1, forward strand.
GCTATTGTCTCTATTTCCTCTCTCTTCCTTTTTGTCATCCATCTCACAGATTGTTTCAGTTTGTTTTAACCAAACCTATGAGGTCATCTGTGTGGAAAGATCCCAGACAAGGATACTTCTTCTATCAATGCAGTTTGATACCTTCTCTGAAAGATATAACTCTAGAATGTTGTCTGAGGCACTGAGTGGTTAAAGATGTACACAAGGTCACCCAACTAGTGTTTTGTGATCAAAGGCTGATAAAACAAGCACTCTTGGTTTTCTTCTGGGCACTTCTAATATAATTCTTTGTACCTCCCCAGTACCTATCACAGAACTGTTCATATGGTACTGCTCAGTAGATGTCCTGATTGATTAAATCAGTGAGAAAATGAGTCCAAAGAACCTATAAATTTCATTGTATTGCAAGAGAAACTGAACTCAGTTCTCCATAACACTGAAGCAAGCTTCTCTATTCACTTTATGATACCTCTAATGTTAGAGTAATATTCCTACTTAAAAAAATATTTAATAACATTTCCCTTATTCTCCCCTTCTCTGTCTAAAATTTAAAAAAAATTCTGGCATTCAAGGCTCTCTTTAAGCTGAGTCCATTTCTGCCCCAAATGAATCCTCTAGACTAGAAATAAGAATAAAGTCATTGTCTTACAAATATTCTTTGCTTATCCACACATGTGTTTTGACTCATACTGGACTCCTTCCAAACAAAATAGCCTCTCCATACACCCAACTGCCCAACCCTACCCACTTTGCAAATGCCAATTCAATTTCCACTTCTTTTAGGTGGCAAATCAGTCAACAATTTAGTTTCCATTACACTTATTATCCACCTCTCTCATTTGGCACTTATCAAATACTGCTTTATGTTATTTTAAATTTTAATGTATGTATATCTTTTCTCCATCTAGACTGCATCTCCTCTAGAGTATCAAGCACATGTTTTACAAAGTGCTTTCCTCACCACAATCCTCTGAGAAAATATCATTATCTCCATTTTATGGATGAGGAAACAGGCTTAGAATGATTGACTTTCCTAAGATCACACAACTTGTATGTGTCAGAGATATAACTCAAGCCCAGATCTTCTGACACCAAATCATTTTAATTTTAATTTCAACTAGTGAAGTTCATTAAGGCAATTTTTGTAGCCATCCAAGATTTCCAATACAAGATCAAAAAAAGTGTGGGTTTCCTCCTAGGCACTTCTAATAGGATTCTCTTTAGCCTGCCCAGTATCTAGCACAATACTGTCCATATGATGGTTTTTGGTAGCTGTCCTGATTGATGAATCAGTGATAAAATGAGCCCAAAGGCCTATAAATTCCCTTCACTAAATATTTCTAGGCAACTAAAGTAATTCCTCATTCAAGGAAAGAAAAGTTGTTTAATTTTTAAAGGAAAAAAGATTTGTAGCATAATAAAAAATAATAAATTTGTAGTATAATAAAGCACACAATTTTATATATGGATATATCTTTATCTCTCTCTCTCTCTATATATATATATACATATATAGAATTAAATCACTCAATATTTCTACATAGATAGGATTGAGTGATTCAATCAAGTTATCCTACTCCATTTAAAGTAAATGTTAACACTTCCTGATACCTCAGCAATTCTCCATCAATTAATCCCAATCTTCAAGTTGTACAAAATGCTCTTGGATGAAAGAATGATATTGGCAGAAAAAAATATTCAGATTTTAAAACTTTTGAATATATATATATATATATATATATATATATATGAATATGGGAATATGTTTAGAAGAATTGCACATGTTTAACCTATATCATATTATTTGCTGTACACAGGGAGAAGGAAGAAGGGAAGAGAGGGAAAAGAATTTGGAATATAAGTTTTTACAAAGGTTAAACTATCTTTGCATGTATTTGGAAAAATAAGATTCTTTTTTTAAAAAATTTAGTCATGTCCTGTGGATCATCAATAAAATAGATCATATTAGAACCCAAGTGATTTAAGCATCTGGAAGAAAGTCAAATTCTGTCAAGAGGAAAGCGTTCCAGTTCAACTATGTGAGAATTTGTTTGGAGAGACAGGGACATTTCTAGATTCAATTTTTGTCTCCTCCTCCTCATACTCAGGTGATGAAAGATCTTGTATCTTCAAAGGATCAAAAGGATTCTGGACTTGTAATTTTACCATTTGCCCATAGCATCATTCTCTGAGATAATCATAGCTGCTAGGAGTATCTGTATCAAGAACCTAAAATAGACTAGATGCATACTCACAGCTCTATAAAGATCAAGGTTCTCTAACCTACAAAACACTAAAAAGACACTGCCAGCAACCAGGAGCTTCATTATTTGCAATTTTTAAGCTTGAATCCACTTTCCCCTGAACTATAAATTTGTACTGGTTAGAAAATGTGTCACAGATTTTGGGGGACATTCTTTTATATCAATTTTTGTCACTATAAAACCTTAGTAAATAATCCCTTTCTAAAAGCTACTTAGGACTATATCACTAAATTGATGATGTGACAATTGTGGCAGGAAACATACCAATGGGAACTCAGTGGACTTGAAACCAGAATTATGACTTGTTCCTAGGAGAAGTATGAAAATAATTTATCAGGCTTTATAGTCTTCTCAAAGTAGTTGAACCATTATGATTTGCATAAAATAAGAAACATAATGGGGGTTGGTTGAAAGCAATATCTTTACCTGTTTCACCCAGATCTTCTGTTTGAGCAAGCAAAGCCTTAATTTTACTTGCTCCAGTAAAGTGGTAAGAAAAAAAACCCTAAAATTGATTTCTTTAAGTCAGAAAATAGCTTATCTACAAGAGAGCTAAAGAATGCAAATAAAAGGTATGAATCCAGTCCAGACATTTGTTACTTTCTATGGCTAGTACATAGTTGTTATTCATTTGTATTCAATTCTTTGTGACCGACCCTCTTTGGGGTTTTCTTGAGAAAGATACTGGAGTGATTTGTCATTTCCTTCTCCAACTCCTTTTACAGGTGAGGAAACTGAGGTAAATGGGTTAAGTGACTTGGCCATGGTCACACAGCTAGTACGTGTCTGAGGTCATAGTTGAACTCAGGAACACTGAGTCTTCCTGACTACAAGCGCAGTGCTCTATTAACTATACCACCTAACTGCCCATGCCCAGCACATTTGAGGGGAAATAGTTATGTTTACAATAATATTTAATGGATGAAGAATTTATAATCCTTCCATATTAGGAGGGAAAACAATAAACACAGCACCTTTCAATGGATCATAAACAGAATCTAAGTTAACCCTGAAATTATCATTCAACAGAAGTGAGACAGCCAGAAGATAAAAGCCCTGACTGAAAATAATAGCAGACTTTCCTTCCACAAGGAAGAGGCTTACTAACCTTAACATCTCCCTGTAGGTAATAGAATATTAGGTGGCTTTAGTCAAATACTCAAGAACAAATGAAAAAAAAATAGAAAACCACAGTGACTAGCAGCATATGATGAACAGGAGGGTATCAGAAGATAATTGGTACCTAGGGGAAAGCAACAGAATTGTGACACCCATCAGGAAGCACGCCCAGCAGAAGGCAACATAATGATATAACCACAAAATATCAATAGTTCTATGTGGGAAACAGGAATTTGCCCTTTCCACATAAAGCAGCCTGGCCAAGTATTTCCTGGTGTGCATTCCTCTATCTGGGTGTCCTGACCACACATATTCCTCTCATTCCATAGGGATAGAAGTTATATTATTTCTTTTATTATATTACGCTATTTTTAAATGCCCTTGTTTTCAACTGTGCCCTCTGGGTTGACTAGTCTTCAGGGCTGGATATTGAAGAGAATCCTTACAATATATCTAGAAACTGGGGTACCTTTTGGAGACCTTCAGTTTAGATGATGTAATTTTACAATGTGTGGGTTTTATCTATATTATACCAAATACTCAGATAAAACCAAAAAGATCACTCAAAGAAAACTAGGTGTTTGGTGTGCATGAATGATATGGAAGATAACTGAGTTTAGCAGGTAGATAAAAACTCTTTCCAAAAAAATAAAGATCACCTAGGATAGATACAGTGAGCAGAAAATAAAGTTATATTTCTTGTTTTGCCTGATAAAAGAATCCATTATCTATGAAATGGTACAGTATGTAGGAAACACATAACTATTATCATAAAATATTTATTAAGCACTACAATATGCTGTAGGTATTATTCAGAACCTAGAGGAATAATCTTTCTAAGTCCTAATTGATTAAGAAACATATATATTTTAGGAGAAGGTGCTTCAGTGGCTCATGGGATGAAATTTCCAGTCATTAGGTGAAGATATAATGTTATGGCTTGATTCTACAAAGACCTTTTCTTTGGAGTGGTTCTTGGTTTTGCCAGGGCATTTCTTGCAACAACTATGGTATTTCCATTAAGCCAGTTCTCTACTTTCCAGACTCTCTATATCAAGACAGTAGAGAACTGATTTAAACACATGGACTTAAGCATGTATAGCAGGTTATTACATTCCTGTAAGAAGTCACACATGGAGGTAATCAATTGCATAAGTTATGACCAAGGGGATAATGATAGCAGCAAGGTCAATTGTCTTAGCATGGGATATGGAGGTTAGGACTAGTTTGGGGAGGAGGAGAGAAAAAAAATGCATCTGAAATTGTAATACAATAACTGAAAATTAACTAAGCATTTTTGATATTTTAAAAACATGAATTATTTTTAAATTGTATCTTTAATAATAGTACCATCTTTTCTAAAAGCTGGGAACATCTTCAGGAAAGGAATTTAACAAGGCAATATAATATCTCAATACAGGACCCTATTCAAGATTTACATTTTAAAAATACTATTCCATGCGATTTGGTATCAGACACATCTGTATAAAAGTACAACTAAGCTCTTATTTTTTGAGCTACCTGAAACACAAATTCAAAACCAAAAATTCTGCTTTTAAACAGAATTAACAAAAGAAAGGAACCTTAGGTCTGGATATCCTATTTATTAGACATTGAGCATACAAATATGTTCAATGACAATGCAGTTGAACGAGGCAAAAGAGAGATAAATGGAAGAAAAGAGAGAGAGAATAAGAAATATGTAAACACAGTATCAGAGGTTTGAAACACTATCTTTTTCTTTCCATTCCCTTGTTATTCAGGCTTTCATTCAGTAGAAATTCACACAGTGACACCTAGTGCAATTGACATGGTTATGACATCCTGGCAAACTAAGACAACCTTCCCTGAAAATGCCATTTTAATTTCAGCTAAAATAAGCTAATTCAATCGTGGTGAAAGGCTCCTATTTCATTTCAGACCCCAATCTGCATGCATATTCTAATTATCATTTGAATCTATTTAAAAATGTATCATGTTTGTGGATCATATTTTAGTACAGTTCATCTCCTAACAGTCAGAATTGTTGGATCATTAATATCCATAATGAGGTAGAACTGCAATTAAAAGTCTCGATGAAATATTGCTTTTATTTTCAGTGGCTTGCTAGTATGGACCAACACATTTTATTTTCCTGTCTTCCTCTTGGCTCCCAAATCCTTGGTCTAAGAACTCTGTAGCCTAAAATGAATTCTATTTAAAATGTTTTAAGCTTTAAAACCTGCAACATGAAAAAAAAAATCTTCCTGGTCTCATTAATTTATCCTTCTCTTTATTTTCCACAATGAACTCTTCTCATTAGATAATGATTTTATAGAATCCATGAACTATATTCTATATGTAGTAATGGCTCTGCCTTCCATCTTTCACAGAGCAAAACTAGCTATATATCCCACCCCCAAGGGGAACTCTGTGGGATAAAAGTGCTTTATATTCTATTGCTACTGTCCCAATCCCCCATCCTGGTATGCTCCCCTCACTGTTAATGATCCCTATCATGATTAGCATTCCAGATCCATTTAACCAATTAAAATCTATTAATCCTGACATGGGCATATTTACTATGAAACGTTAGCAAAAAACTTAAGTACAAATGATCATTTCCTAACACTTGGGAGTCTCACTCTTTCTCATACTATAATGGTCCTTGTAGAGAGTGGGTTTAGACTAAATGTAGTTTGAAAGTAGAATTTACCCCACCAAGTTCACTTCCAAATGTAATATGATTAAGAGATCAATGATACATCATCACTGCTACTGTTAGGGTCAGGGTGCTAGACTGAACAGCATCTAGATTTTCCTCAACATCTAGATTTTAAATCCAGGGATAAACTCCAGTTTCAGACTGTTCTCCTGACTTTCAAAAGATCTAAGGCCATATTAGTCTCTAATTTCCTGTACCCAAAACTGAAAAATAATAAATGCAAATAAGCAAATTTTAGAGATCTGTATTACCAGTTCATGCTAGCCCAGAAGAACCTGATGAAGAAGTCCTAGATAGTTGGTGCAGTTGGCAAAGAGGAACTGGAGCATTGATGGAACTACTTTCTGAGTTAGAGAGGGAAAAGGTTCTGATAGAGTTTCAGTTTAGCTTAGTGGTCCCACTTTCTGGGAGGCTCCCCATCCCCACCTCATGGGTGGCCCTACCTTGCTGTGTTTAGTCAAGAAATCCAAGTTATGTCAATCCCCTAAGGCTCACTCTCTGTGGGAGTCATGGAAAGCATCCACTTAGTGTGGTCCTGTCAGAATTCCTAGTCATGTCCCTGGGGTTAAATTTCCTCTATAAATCTGCTTCTAATTCATGCCATCTTTACTGAACTTCTTTGGGTTAGTCTTCCTTACTCTTCCACCATGCCCTGGTATCTCTTCTCTGATCCCTCCATCATGCTTCACGGTATCTCTAATCTTATACACCCACTATGCCCTATGGTGTTTTTTCTAACTAACTCTTTTAGGGTACTAAATCCTTTTAGGATTTAGCCTGCCATCTAAGGGCACACTCCATTCTAATGGGGTATTGCCTTTCTCCTAGTTAATTATAATTAATTAAAATTATAATTTAATAATTATTAATTATTAAACCCCTTTCCTTGCTGTGTGTTCTCCCACTCTATTTTATATTTACCATTTCTGTTATCTATTGCACCTCTTTATTTTGTCTGTAACCTCTTCTCCGAAATAAACCTATCTTTTGCCAAAGAGACTAGCCATTATGAATTCTTTTCATGACTGAACCCCAGCCAATGTTGCTTTTCCTAAAGTATATCATCTGGTGCCTACAAACTATATCATCTGGTGCTATAACAGCCACATCACTGAGATAGGAAGAACTCTTCACTTTGAATATTATTTTTGACTACAAAAATACTTCACTCATGTTTCATGTAAAAGAGGTAGCTTTTCTCCTTGTCAAAACAAACCTTAAATGCATGCACAGATTATCCCAATCCATCATTTCTCCAGTGATTGCCCTTTCTATCATCCCCACTCTATCACCAACCTTCAATCTCTCCCTATCCACTGTCTACAAATGTCCCTATTACTCCCCTATCAAAAGACCCTCACTTTTTCCATCCATCCCCACTTGTCCTCTCTCTCTCCTCCCTGTTCTGGCTAAACTCCTTGAGAAGGTAAGTCTACAAGTATCTCCATTTCTTTTCCTCTCACTTTCTTCTTAACTCTTTATTATCTGACATACAACCTAAATCATTTAATCGAAAATACAAAATATCTCTTAATTGCCAAATATCATGGTTTTTATTCAAACCTTATTCTTCTTGATCTCTTTGAAGTTTTTCACACTGTAAATCACTCTCTTCTTATTACTCTCTTCTCTCAAGATTTTTATGTAACTACTCCTTCTGACCACTCCTATCTGATCATTCTTTCTTTGTCTCCTTTGCTGTCCACATTATGCCTCCTAACAGAGCATATCATGGCATACATCTCTATCTATTTATCTATCTAATTTGTTCCTCCCAATATCAACTTCCTCCTAGCTGAGCAAATAAAACTAAAATAAAAAACTAAATGGCTGGGTCTTTTCCTGAAATAGCATTCTAAAACAGACATGAATTAGAATAATAATAATCAAGGCACAAGTATTTCTAGGGCAGATTAGGAATCAGGAGCCATTAGATTTGATATAATTGTGGATATCTGCTTGTAAGTCCTGCTAGCCCTTGAGTCAGTTAAAAACTAAACTTTTGAGAACTCCTTTTTGAACCACTTTTTATCTCAAAGAGGTTCATTTACATTCTCTTACACCCTAGCTTCCCATTTAATAAGGATGCTTACTGGATATTTTGACAATAGCTAGGATAGAAGTCTACAGTAGATAGATTCAAATCTTTCTGGTTCAAATCCTAAACGCATTATTCTTGTTTTCATTTTTTTCCAAATCTCAATAAATAAATATGGGTTTTATGTATATATATATGAATATATAACATATATAGTATATTCATTATTCATATATTATTATCATATATCATTATTATATACCAAGGTATATAATTATATGCCACATAATTATATACCATAATATACCATTATTCATATATTAATATAATTTATACAGATTATACTGCATATATATTATGCTTATAAATACAGCACATATACACAGCCATATATGTACATACATATATATATATATCTGTGTTTATAACATATATGTGTCATTTCTCCTGTTCAAATACAAAATCCTTAACAAAAGGGATTGTCTCTTTTTTTGTAATTGTAACCCCAGATTCTAATAGAGTATTTAAAATTAATATTTGTTGGCAGATATTTGGAAAGTGAAATGAAAAAAAGAATAAAATACTTAAGTATTTAAATCGAAGTCTGTCTGATTCCATATCTAATACTCTATGCAATATACCATACTGCCTTCCATCCTATCTATTGTTAAAGTATCTAGTGAGCATACATTTTTATTAAGAAGGAAGGGAAATATCTATATGAATTAAATGAGTACCTTCTTCATACTAGGGAGTCATGGGGAGAAAATGTCTTTATCTGTGTTCTCTGTCTTTCCACATATACATTGATGTATATGCATATATGTATATGCTGATATTCATATGAATATGATATATTCAGTTTTTTCCTATTCTTTCCAGTTTGACACATTTTATATTTTATTTTTGTATGTATACATATATATCTATATATAAGTATGTGTGTAGATTGCATATTTTTATATATGGGAGCATGTTCATATATATATATATATGTTATATAATCTGACAAATGGTACTACAAATATATACATAACATATAAAAACATGAATTAATGATATATATAGATTTATCTACTAAAACTCCTTTTGGTGCACTGCCCATTATAAACAAATGAGATAATACATCATCAACATCATCTTTTTGCTACTTTTTCAACACCCATTCATAGAATGTGCAGCAATCGTGGTGGGACAGCTTATTCCTAAAATCACTTCTACTGAGAATTATGAGATAGCAGGAATGATTTCTTGCTAAGGCATAGCCCTCCTTTGGAAATGAACTCTTCAAGCCATGTTAGTGATGCTTAATTTGTCTCCACTCTGAATTTGAGTGTCCCTACCCACATCTCCATTTTTCCCCTCCCTCTATTTTCATGACATAGTCAAAATAGTTTCTCTATCATCTGTAATTAGCTCCACTGTCCTGGCAATTTGTTTCAGTACTGGCTGACAGAAATTCCACAATAAAATGCCAAGGTAGGGGAAAAAAATCCCTTTTCAATCAAAAGGAATATCATAACATTCACTTCTCAGGCTTACTCAGACCTAATTTTTTGTTTGTTTATAATTAATGCCATTCCTGCCCTTTAATTTCCTGATGTCTGCCACAAGTCATCTGAAGTCAAAAAGGTCAATGGTGTTGAGCATCACTCTGTCGCCAAGGGATAGCTTGAACTCTAAAGCTTCCTTTCTGCCATTTTTTGCTCTCCCACCAACATCATACAGCAGCAAAAATTACTGTCAATGTCAGAGAATCTAGTATCAGCAATTAGAAAGAAACAAAGCTTAAAATAGCCTCTCAGGTTAAGGTTAGGAGGAACTTCCAAATTCTTGGACTCTTTATTCATTTTTCAACCAAAATCCAATATGTATCTTTACTAATTAACAACAGCAGCAGTTATCACTTACATAGAGTCTCATTCCAACATGTTTTTCATATATTCATATTCATATAGTCACAAAAACAGTGGGAGGTATGTGCTGTCATAGTCCCTATTTCACCACTGAGGAAACAGGCAGAGGTGAAATGACTTGCCCAGGGTCATACAGCTAATACGTGTCTAAGGCATAATTAGAACTCCAAATTAAGTATTCATTGTGTCACCTTGTTCATATTTATTTGTATTTATATGTGATATATAAAAATCATCTCAAACTATAGGGAACATGAACTTTGCATTTCTAAGATGGAAACTGATTCTTAATAGTAAATGATGAGAAATTTTCATTGCAAATGCAACTCTTTTTGTCTTATTTATATCCTGCTTTTTACATTTCATTTACTCCTATATATAGTCATCCTACTCACCACCAAATGAGCCATCACTTATAGACAAGAAAAAAAAAGAGATGGACAAAATCAAAATTAAAATCTCACAGCAGACCTAATAATGGTCTGTATAGTACTTCCTTATCTCTTATCTGAAACCAAGGTTGGCATTAAAATCATTGAGCATTTGGCTTTATTTATTGTTCTTTTATTTACATTATTATAGTCTTTCTGTATATTATTCTCATAGTTCTACTTATTTTCATACAGCCAGTTCATACAAGCCTTCTCATAATTTCAGAAATATTTCAAAGTGCTCTCAAGGACTAAAGATTGTAGCCAATTCTGAAAAGGACAATTTCTTTCCAAAAGGAAAATCTTATCTAGTTCTCTTTATGTTCTTCCCTTCTGCTGTTTTTGTCATCACTGTCAACAATGTTGAAAATTAGGTGTAACAATTCTTCATGCCAAAATTTCCCTTTAGTGTCTCAGTTATTTGATTTTTTAAAGAGTGTGCTATTCCATCACATACTCATTTCATCTCTCAAAAAAGAAACAGAGATGGAGACAGACTGGATCTGTAATTTTCTTGCCTTAAATTCTCAGAAAGGAAATGTCCTCTACTAAATTTAGGTCACCATCTTTTCTACAATGTATAGTCTGAGAGAACAGCCTGCAGTATTTAGAAATTAAATGACTTTTGCAGGGTCACACAACCACTATATATGTAGGAGTTGAACCCAGATCCTTCTTCACCATGCCATGCTGTTTCAGAAGGATCCTGCTCTTAAAACAGCATTTGGGAAGTAGGTAGCAATCACAGAAAGTATTGTTCAAATCTCCAAATATGGTCTAACATGTTACCTTCATCCTATCCAAACCTAGGTCCAACTCATTCTTCAAATGAGATAATATATGTAAATCACCTTGATAATCTTAAATCACTATATAAATATGACCTCCTATTACTGTCTACGTGAGATAAATGTACCAGCTCTATAAGTTCCCATCCAATTTGATATTAAAATTGGGATAATAGGAACATTTCATCCATTTTTGTTTTCTCAAATGAATAGAATGTTCTCTTTAAGTCTTCAGGGAGCTCATTGACAAGAATCTACATAGTTTCTAAATGGAAATCTAGAGACATTATTGTGGATTAAAGTAGGTTGCTATATACAAGAATATTTACATACAAATATCGTAAAAAGATATAATCAAAGAAATATGATTAAAAGGAGATCATATAATCATATAATGATCAGAGTAGGGAAGTCAGACAAAGAGGGAACCAGAAGTTCTGTCACCCTAAATGTCTCTAGTTGACAAGGACTCAGGCCAGCAATAATCTACTGGAATTCAAACCAAGGATAAGACTATAACTGTATCACAGAGACCCAAAACAGAATGAAGAACTTTCAAAACTCAGATCAAGAGGACAACAACCTGCTTTCCCTTGAGATCAAAATGCCTGGATTCAATGAAAGGTTACAGGTTCCCTATCCTAAATTGCCCTTGAAATTTTTGAAGAGTAGAGCCCTCAGTATCCAATAAAAGAAGCAGAAGGACCCAGAGAACACAAAGCAGGACAAAACAAGGGCCAGACATTTTCTCCAGAAGACCCTCATTCAGAAAGTAAAACTGGAAATATGAATAAATTAAAAAAGGATTCCCACCAAGAAAAGCAATTATAATGACAGTGATGCCCCAAAACAGAAATCCAGAAGATGAGGTTTCTAAAATATTCTAACAAAGAAAAGCCTCAGTAAAAAACGCAGTTTAGATCAAGTACTATTCCTAAAAGAAATGATGCAAGAGATTTTAAAAGAGTTTTAAAATGATTGTATAAATGAAATGAGAGTGCTAGAGAAAAAAAAGAAAAATATTTGAGAACTTTAGAAGAAAGATTTGCATAAAGTACAAAACTTTACTCAAGCTACAGACTCCTTGAAAATAAGAATGGGCCAAACCTTATGTTAATGACTCTATGAGATAACGATAACTATTCAAATAAAGTCAAAAGATTAATATGATAGAAAAATATAAGCTATATCTGTTTTAAGTGACCTGGAAAAAATTAGATTTAGGATTATTTCAAGCATTTTGCTTTAAAGAGGCAATTAGTGGTACTATGGGTAAGTAGAATACTAAGTCTAGAGTCAAAAGACCTGAGTTCAAATCCAGTAACCCAAGACAAGTCACTTAATCAGTTTGCCTCAATTTTCTTTACTGTAAAATGGAGAATAACAGCACCTGTCTCAAAAGATTGATATTATGATCAAAAGAGATATTTGTTAAATTGTCTAATAGAGTGACTGACACATAGTAGGTGCTATGTATAAATGCTTATTATTCTTTCTTTTTTAAATCTTAAAGCACTAGATACAAGTAACTGTTTTGATTAAAGAATTATCTAACTCACAGGGTTGTTAGAATCCAATGAGACAATGGAGACTTATCTGTTTTCTAACAAGTAAAGAACTATATAAATGTAATTAAGATTATCCCTTTTATATCTCAAACATGCTTTCCCTTTAGTTCTTTTTTCTTCCTGAGAGACACCTTGCAGCTATTTGACTGAACTTTAATCTCTCCTTTAAAGATAAAAACCCCAAATTTAACCAGCCAAATCTAGTTTCCTTCAACTACTTTGGTAAGAGGTTGAAGAAAAGAAGGGGGAAAAAAAAAACCTGGAGGAACTGCCAATACTCAGAATTTCAATTATCCCTGCCCTTCATTAACTCAGATAATTGAGTATTCGGGGTATAGATAGCTGCACTAATTTCCACTGGTGCTGTATTTAAAATCCCATCAAAAAGCAGACCAAGAAACCCAAAGGTGATGCCACCATATTTACACTTCAGAAAGTGGCTTCTTGCTTTAGAAAACTTTAGCTATCACTTCAAAGTCAAGGCAGCCTCTCCTAACAGGTAGGTCTTCACCTTTCTGGAAGCTACTATACAGCTCAGACTAAGACTTTCTTCCAAGCATCCTTCCTCCTCCCTTCCTGTGGAAGAAAGTGTCGGTGGGGGTTGTATTCGTGTCAGCCCATGTTCAAACAAAAGGATTTCCTTCCGATTTTTTTTTTCCTTTCCTCTGAGATCCCTGTACCCATCATTTGACCCGCAGGCAAATGAAGCCATTCAAATATTTGCTTATCATGTCATCTGTTCTCATCAGACCTTGCAATTCCTGTCATGCCCCACATGTCAGTTTAAAACATAACGTCATTAATACCTCCAGTGCACTAATGGATGCTTCACACATGAACGCATTAATGAAATGTGTTATTGTTTTCCCTCACAGGACATTAACAATCTCGCTCACGCTGAGCCCCCGAAGCCCTGCGGTGCAGCCGAAAACCACTAGCTATCAAACGAACCCTCAGTTCCGCCTCAGTGACTTTTAAGTTCAAGTTTATCACTGAAGCGTCACTCATGTGAGAAGAAGGTACAAGCCTCTAAGGTCTTTTGGGCCCAGCTTCAATTACCATAAAGAGTAACAGGAAGCAATAGCTGCTAGTTGGGAGGGAGGGAAGGAGGGGGGGAAGGGGGGACTGGGCGGCGAGTGCGAAAAGGAAGCACAGAAGCTGGAAACCCAGCCCTGTCAAGATGAAATAGGAAAGATCTGGGTGTCACCACAGTGATTTGCTTCCTCCTTCTCCCCTTTGTCTATGGGCTGCTGGTTTGAATAATGAAGACGGGATTGGTTTTCTCCTCCTGTATCCAAGCCCGGGTGGTCTAGTTTTCTGATAGAGCGGCTGACATATTAAGAGGGATTAAAGTTTCTGTACACAAGCAATGTTTAAATTAGCTTCCTTGAGCCTAAGAGAAATCTTTCCAGCTGATATGCAAAATGAACCACTGCTGAGTTTTGCAGCCATCCTGCCCAGGTTGCCTAAACAGAGCTGAATGGTCTTATTTGGGCAGCTGCTTTTTAATTTTTTGTTTTGTTTTTTAAAGACAAGGCTTTGGCGAAAGGCAAGGAAAGGTTATTCCCTTTCACCGCAGACTCCGGCCAACATTTCTTCTGTAATTAAATCTGAAAGCTTTCCCCAACAGGTTCTCAGAGAGTCTCCTGGAGAAACGTATTTATCTTTCCCTGCATAATTAAGCACAAATTGCAAGGTGTACAGCTTTACCATGCAAGAGTGATGAATGGTGAAAAGGTGTTCTCTGTCCCAGGCTGGAGAGAGCTTTATTCTGTTTTCTTATGTTCTTTTCTCTGTTAGGAAATACTAATTGCTATTCTCTTTCCATTGGGCTCTAATCCTCACAGTGCTGGAAATTTGTAGGGATGGGGTCTGAAAGGTTAAAGGAGAAATACAGCAGAAAGCAGTAAACAGAAGCATTCTCATCATCAGCTCCACAGTGACAAGAAGAAAGCTATTTCCAAAGTGCAAGCAGAACATGGCTTCAACAAATGACTGAAATGCTTTTATTCTCATCCTTGAAATGTCAAATACCTTGAAAGTAATCACCAAATAAATGTCTCATATGCAGAACAAAATTTTCCAATCTCAATTAAGCATCTAATTTTTAAAATCCTTAGGAGCATATATAATAGCTTGATTTTTTTTCTGGGTACTGTACAATATGGAATGCTTTTTATTCCCTAGCACCCTCAAAACTATACCTACATAGAGACAAAATTAGGATTTTTTATGCATGAATCAAGTACCAAACATGCTAGTGTTAACAATGCAGGCCTTTAATTGTGGAAGCAAGCAGGATATTTCTCTATTAAAGAAGGAGAGACTGAGAAATCCTGCAATGTTGATGTAAGACTTTAAAGAAAAGTAAAAGAGAAAGGAGAAAATTTCATCCTAGCTTCCTAGTTCAACTGATTATCCTTGCTAACTGAGTGCTAAGGTTTGTTCTTTCTACTTTCCTAAAGTGAAACAACATACTGTAGGGTCAATAATACTTGATTTTGAGACTAAGGATCCAAGTTCAAATTTCAGATCTACTACTTACTGACCTGTGACTTAAGGCACAAGGTCACTTTTCTGGGTTTGGATTTAATTAGAAGTAAAAAGAGGAAAAAAAAGGAAAATAAGAAAAAAAGTTTCTTCTAGCATTAGATCTATGATTTTACTTTGTCTTTAAGTACCTGCAGGTCTTCTATTCTCAGTATTATGGGTTATGCCCTAGTTCTAGTTTTGTTTATGTACCTCTAAAGTATCTCTACTTTTGAAATGACAGATTTTGTAATGGCAATATCTGATAGCTATTAAATTAACAATAGGCAAAAATACCAAAAAGAATAACAAAAATCTAGCAACAAATTCATTATCTTTGCACAGAAACCTATATAAAAGCCTTTTTTTTAAAGATTGCCATGAAAATGCTATATTATCAAGGAGCATTTTCAAAAAGGAAATAGTGTTTAGGGGAACTTTTAAA
This sequence comes from Myrmecobius fasciatus, assembly GCA_023553655.1. Taxonomy (NCBI): domain Eukaryota; kingdom Metazoa; phylum Chordata; class Mammalia; order Dasyuromorphia; family Myrmecobiidae; genus Myrmecobius; species Myrmecobius fasciatus. The sequence continues at coordinate 86,360 of JAJPUD010001752.1, forward strand.
ACTATGACATTATATACAACACTTCTACTTTGGGAATTCTGATTCCCAGAAGGGAGTATGCTCTTTTTTGACTTTCTTCATCTTAAGACAGAGAGAGCTAGGTTGAATTCATAGTGGCTGGTAAGAATTTTTCTTATTTTTTTTTCTCTCATCACTACACATTAGATCCTCTTCTTCCCAATCTTTGATGGATCACAGCTCCTGTTTCATCTATTGCCCTCATCAGTAACATCTTCCTTTTATTATTAGCTAATCAATATGCCCCATAAACCCATCACCCCCTCTGCCTACAGTGCATATTATTGGATTCAACTGACTAACATTTTCAGTCAATCATTTTCATTATCTCTTCAAATTCTCTTGTTTATCACGGGATCAGCATGCATGACAAAGAAATGCTGTGAAGTAGCTAGAGACTGCATTCCACAACATCATATGCATACTGTGTCCAGCACAAGTACCTTGGTGTTTTAAATCTATTCTTCCTTATTCAGCAGAGACTTCTATGGAATACACTATACTGCTGAAAAGCACTTACACAAATAAAGGAATGAAAGAACATTTTATCGCAATTTGTGTTGTGTTTCCTACTCAGACAACTTCAAGCTCATAAACTTCTCAGACATTCAGAGTGCTGAACAAATAGATTTTGCAGTTCATTTCTTCTTCTTTAGAAATAAGCTTCAAGATGATAGAAAAAAGAAAAATTCTTTGATTGAATGAGAAAAATATGAGGGAGAAATGATAGAGGAAAATGAAGGCTTACGCCTTCATATTTGAAATTGAAATATGAGAAACTTGGATATTTACATTCATATTCCAGCCAATATACCTGTAATATTAACACTGATCAATACTATTTTTGACATTGATAATGCTAATATTATTTGAAATTTATAAAACCTATGTTATTTTTAAAGTGTTTTCTAATCACTCATTCATCATTTTAAGTTTCCCTTCATTCCCCAGAGTCAACATGGTCAGCATTTGTACCAAGACTTAGAAGAAAGAAGCACAAGTCATCATTGACAAGTACTACAACCACCTGGACAATGACTTCCACACCAATAAAAAAGAAAGGGCATGTCATAATTCCCAGCAAGAAGCTCCACAACAAGATCACAGGAGATGGCATCCATTTGATGAAGTGACTCTAGAGAGGCCCTATGAGAAATATCCTCACTAAATAGCAGGAAGAAGAAAGAGAAAAGAGGGATAATTATGTTCCTGAGATCTCTGCTTTAAATCAGGAGATTATAGAATTGGATCCTGATACCAAAGAAATGTTGAAACCTCCTATTGAAACTCCTTGTAGTTTGTCCAACATGCAAGTTACACAGCCAATAGTTGGAATGTATTTTAAAACAGCAAAAGTAGCCGTTTAATATTTACTTTTGCCTTCTTTTCAATAAACTTGGAAAACCACCCCCCAAAATACTATAGGAGTTATATGAATAGATGGCAACATATCCCTAAGGGCGAAAAATTGTACAAAGGAAGTCATAAGGGATGATATCAGAAACATCAATGGTTTTGTAGTAAGAGAAATTATGCAAATGATGGCTGGGTCCCTATACTATATGGGTATATAGGCAATATCAAGGGATCTAGAGGAAAAGTATGGCAGATTTCATATATATAAATTGGGAGAGGACAGAGGCAAGATGATAAAAAGAGAAGACATTTTTGGGTTACAAGATACATCACTGGAGGGGATGATCATTTCAATGGAGCTGGGGTATCAAAGTATCAAAGAGATATTAGGAGAAAATTTGGGGGATAGGGACAAAGATATAGGAATATATTAATTCTGCTAAGGAATTCCTTAACCCCTGATAATGTTTATGGTTTCTTTGGGTTTTTTTCCATTTTTTAAAGTAAGAGATGGGTTACTTTTGACTTAGCAGTAAAACAAATCATAATATTAAAAACAAAAACCACTTACTTTCCAAACAAATTTTTATCCAATTTACATGAGAATAATATTTTATCTAGTCCTAAAGCCCAGACTCCTGCTACTCCATTTTTATTGTATTGCATCTCAAGAAAAAGATAAAAGAAAGTAAAATCTAGTCCTGCTATGTAGCCATGATTCCTTTTCTATTAAAGTTGATAAGTTTGTCTATATATCACAAGTATTACTGAATGGAACAGAGCCAGTCAGTCAGTTAATAAACATTTAAGTCCCTTCTATCTACTAGACACTGTACTAGGCACTGGGAGATGTAAAGAAAAGTAAAAGTTAGTCTCTTCTTTCAAGGAGCTGTCTTTCACAGTAAAAGCAACCTTGCTAAATCAAAAATTTCACTATTCATTTCCCTGATCAATTCCTGTTCCCACTCTAACCTCACCACTTTGCTGCTGCTGCCTCCATTTTTTATCTTAACATTTCTCAGAGCACTGTGTTACTCCCAAAGTTCCTAGCATAGTCCTATGCACAGCAGGTATTTATAAAAGGTTTAGATTTGGAGAGAAACTCAAGAATTTATCTATTTGAGGAGATAATACGGCTGTTTTGCTTAGTTAACAGGTTTCTTGAGGGGATGAGATGAATCAACTTCTGTGAAAGATCTACTATTGGAACAGAATGGGCAGAAAGAAGATGCATATCTGGCTCCTTGGCTATATGGACACTCTAATAACTTATTTACAACTCTAATATGAAGAGTGTACAAAAAGGTACAAATGAGTGATGAGACTTCAGTACTAGATTAGATTATATTCTATAAAACTAGAAGGAAAGAACAAATTAAAAATCCCCAATTAAATACCAAATTAGAAATCCTGAAAGTGAAAGGAGAGATCAATAAAATTATGAGCTAGTTTTATGGAAAAAAAACAATGAAATAAATTATTATTTAATCTGATTTCACAAAAATGAGAAAATAAATTACTAGTATCAAAAATGAAAAGGGTAAATATACTACCAAAGAAAATGAAATTAAGTCAGTTATTAAGAGTTATTTTGCCCAATTACATGCCAATGAAACTGACTGTCTAGATGAAATGGATGAATATTTACAAAAATATACAGTGCCCAGATTAACAGAAGAAGAAAAAAGAATGCTTTATCTTAGAAAAATAAATTGAACATGTCAAAAATGAGCTCCCTAAGGGAAAAAAACAGAACCTAATAGATTTACAAGTACATGCTGTCAAACATTTAAGGAACAATTAATCACAATACTATATAAGTTGTTTGAAAAATAGTAGGTAAATTCCTTTTATGACACAAATGTGGTTTTAATGCCTAAATCAGGGAGAATAAAAACAGAAATAAAACTACAGATAAATTTCTTTAATGAATATTGATATAATTTTTAAATAAAATTGAAGGAGAATATATCAATATATTACAAAGTTCATACACTATGACCAAGTGGGATTTATAGGGGGAGAAAGCATTAAAGCCATTTATATTTATATGAAAAGATGCTCTAAATCACTATTTATTAGAGAAGTGCAAATTAAAACAACTCTGAGATACCACCTCAAACCACTCAGATTGGCTCAGATGACAGGAAAAGATAATAAATGTTGGAGATGTAGGAAAATTGGGGCACTAATTCATTGTTGGTGGAGTTGTGAAATGATCCAACCATTCTGGAGAGCAATCTGGAACTATGGCCTGATATAAAACTGTGCATACTCTTTGACCCAACACTACCATTACTGAATCTATATCCCAAGGAAATCATAAAGGAGGGAAGAGAATCCAAATGTGCAAAAATGTAGCAGCTTTTTTTTGTGGTAGCAAAGAATTGGAAAATTAGTATATACTCATCAATTAGGGAATGGCTGAACAAGTTGTGGTATATGAAAGTAATGGAATATTATTGTTCTATAACAAATGATGAACAAGCTGATTTTAGAAAGACCTGGAAAGATTTACATGAACTGATACATAGTGAAACAAGCAGAACTAGGAATACATTGAATACAGTAACAGCAAGAATGTGCGATAATCAACTATGAAAGATTTGATTCATCTTAGTGGTTCAATGATCCAAAGCAATCCCAATTGATTTTGAAGAGAAAATGCCATCTGGAGCTAGAAAAAGAACTAAGGAGACTAAATATGAATCAACACATAGTATGTTCAGTTCTTTTATTCTTTTTTTTTTAAATCTCTACCATGGTTTTTCCCTTTTGCTCTGATTTTTCTCTCCCAACATGATTTATAAAGCAATGTGTGTTAATTTTTTTAAAGTCAAAAAAAAGTAAAAAAGCAGGGCTCATTCAATGCTAGGGAAACTATGAGCATAATTGGCTATATCAATAACAAAACAACAGAAATCATATGATTTTATGAAGAGATGCATAAAAAGCCTTTAACATAATATAATACACATTCCTACTTTAAAAGACAACAGAAAACAGGAATTAATCTATTTTTTTCTTAAAATAAGTAATTTCTATCTTTAAAAAAATGAGTAAACATTGTCTGTAATGGAAATGCCTTCCCAGTAAGATCAGGGATGAAACAAGAATGTCTGTTACCACCACTACTATTCAGTATTGTAATAGAAATGCTAGCTATGGGACAATAAACACAAAATTAAAGGAATGCAAATAAGCAAATCTATCATTTTTTGCAGATAATATGATACACTCAAAACCTAGTTGAAACAATTAACAACTTCAACAAAGTTAAAGGATATAAAATAAACCCACGTAAATCAACAGTTCTACATAGAATCAACAAAACCCATTAGGAAGACACAGAAAGAGAAATTCCATTTAAAATAACTTCAGAGAATATTAAAATATTTGGGAGAATACCTGCCAATACAAAAACCAGAAACTATATGAATATAATTACAAAATATTTTTCATGCAAATGAAGACAGATCTAAACAATTAGAAAACTATTAATTGCTTATAAGTAGGTTGAGCCAATATAATAAAAATTACAATTCTACCTAAATTAATTTATTTATTCAGTGCCATGCCAATCAAATTACCAAAAAAAATTTTCAACAAGTTAGAAAAAGATAACAAAATTCATTTGGAAGAACAGGCAAGAATATCAAGGGAATCAATGAAAAACTGTGAATTACTAGGCTGTTTTCTGCCTAGTAATTCCAGATTTCAAACTATATTACAAAATAGTAATCATAGAATATAATCTGGTATGGGCCAAGATATAAAATGCTGGATTAATGGAAGAGATTAGGTTCATAAACACACAGTAGTAAATGACCATAATAATCCAGTGTTTGATAAGTTCAAAGATCTAAGTTTTTAATGTAAGAACTCAAAATTGGACAAAAATTGATGGGAAATTTGGAAAGCAGTTTGGCAAAAACAAAATGTAGAACATCTCACAATATATACCAAGACATGGTGAAAATGGATAAATAATTTAACATAAAGGTTGGATAGTAAGTAAATTAGGTGAACATGGAAGAAATGTGCCTATTCTATGAATAAGGGAAATGTTTATCCTCAAACAAAGGATAAATTGAATCACAAGAAATAATTTTGATTGCAAGAAATTAAAAAGCTTTTACACATTAGAAGGAAAAAAGAAAACTAGGAAACATTTTTATAGAAAACTTTTTTCTGATAAAGGCCTTATTTCTCACAGATATAGACAACTGAGCCAAATATATAAAAACTAAAAAACATTCCCTCAGTTTGTAAATGGGCAAAGGTCATAAATAGGCAGTTTTCAGAACAAAAAATCAAGGCAATCAATAGTCACATGAAAAAAATACTCTAAAACACTACTGATTAGAGAAATGCAAATTAGAATAACTCTGAGATACTATTTCAAATCTATCAAATTGATTGACATGATAGGAAAAAAAAGAGATATGCTAGAGAGGATGTGGAAAAATTGGGAAGTTAATACTCCATTAATTGGGGTAGAGTTGTGAATTTGTCCAACTATTTAAGAAAACAATTTGGAACTAGACCCAAAGAGCTATAAAATTATACATGCCTTCTGATTCAATATACCACTACTAAGTCTATATTCCAAATTAGGGGTGAAGGGGAGAAGCAGACAGGCAAACTTATTTGAATATATCTAGCATCTCTTTTTATGGTAGCAAAAAATGAGAAATTGGAGGAATGCCCACCAATTGAGGATTGGGTGAAGAAGTTGTAATAAATGATTGTGATGTACTATTTTGCTACAAGAAATGAGCAAGATGGTTTCAGAAAAATGTAGGAAGATTTATATGAACTCACACAAAGTGAAGTGAGCAGAGAGCTAGGAGAAGTTTGTACACATTAGCAACAATATTGTAAAGTTGATGAACTGTGAAAGATGTAACTACTCTGATCAAGACAATGATTCAAGACAATTCCAAAGGACCTATGATGAAAAGTGTTATCCACCTCTAGAGAGAGAAATAGTAAATTTTGAATGCAGATAGATGCACACTTTTTGGAAACTTTCTTTATTTTTATTGTTTTATCTTTTTCCTGGGTTTTATTTGGCACCATGACTAATACAGAAGTATGTTTTGAATAACTTCACATGCATAATGTATTTCAAATTGCTTTCCTTCTTGGGAAAGGATTTCAAACAAAATGTTTAAAAATGATTGTTAATTTTCATGATCTCTATTGACATTTCTTGAATTGTGTTGCCTTTCTCTGATTCTTTTTTTTCTTGTAGATAGGATTTTTCTTGCATAACTTCTCAAGCATTTCAACATTATTAACATGTAGTGGACTTCCTGCTATCTAGGGGAGGGGAGGGGACTGGGGGTAAAATTTGTAATGGAAAGCTTTGTAAAGATCAATGTTGGGGAACTACCCATACATATGTTATACAAATAAAAAGCTTTAATAAAAAAAAAGAAAAGATATTAGAAAGATAAAAAAATGATTGTTAAAAATGTATACATAATTGGGAAATATTTAACTACACATATTATATGTAAATGTATGTATTTATATATATATGTGTGTGTATGTGTGTGTATGTAAAACTAAAAGAAAAAATACTCTATGGAAGGAGTCTTTAATGTTTTTTTTACTGTGTGTCATTGGTCACTGGGGCAGTCCAATAACATTTGTGGACCCCTTCCCAAAAGAATATTTTAAATTAATAACTTAAATTACAAAAAAATACAAATAAAGTAAACTATACTGAAATAGTTACCCTAAATATTTTTAAAAACAACTTCAAGGACCCCAGGATAAGAATTGTTCTTTTGAATCATAAAAAAGGGAAAAGGACTTGCATGTGCAAAAAACTTTATAGAAGTTCTCTATGCTGGCAAAGAATTGGAAATTGAGGGGATACTTATCAACTGGGGAATGACAACCAATTGTCAGAATATTATTGTTCTATAAGAAAAGATGAACAGGCAGAATTCAGAAAAACCTGGAAAGACTTACACAAACTAATGCTGAGTGAAGTGAGCAGAATCAGAAGAACGCCAGTACATAGCAACAGCAACAATATGTGAATGATCAACTTTGATCAACTTTGCTCTTCTCAGCAATATAATGATCTAAGACAATTCCAAAAGACTCATGAAGAAAACTGCCATCCACATCCAGAAAAAGAATTATGGATTTTGGATGCATATCAAAGCACACCATTTTCACTTTTTTGTTGTTTTTTCTTTCTTTTGGTTTTCCCTTCTTTTCTAATTCTTCTTTCACAACATTACTAATGTGAAGATATGTTTAATATGATTGTATATGTATAACATATACGATTGCTTGCCCTCAGGAAAAGAGGGAGGGGAAGGAGGGAAGGGAAAAATGGAAATCAAAATGTTGGAAACTCCCTTTATACATAATTGAAAAAAATAAAATTCTATTAAGTGTGGAGGGTGAGAATTGTTATCTTATATTCTCCAAATTTAGTACTTAAACTACCCATGTGGTAAATCTATTCCTTCTGTAGGGTTAAAGGCTGTACACTGAGTATTTTATTACTTTAAGCCTTGGTTTTCCTATCAGAGAAATGGAAAAAAAATACCAACCATATGTTGTTACCCATATAGTTTACTGGAATTTGAGTAGGTAAGTTTATTTAAGCAATACTGGTAATGTGTGTTGAACTCCTCAGGGTAAAAAACTGTTTAAATGAAGGCCATCCACATTCTAGGTAAAAACATTATTATAAGGGGCTTTTTTAACATATACAACTGTACAAATGTTGATCAATAGTCTGAGTTGTCACTTGGAAAATGAAAGTCTGCATTTGGATTTCTTTTTTTTTTTCCTCTCAAGTTCATGTGAACTGACACCTCCAACCTATATTTTCCTTTTCCAAGGACACACAGCTGGTCTAGCAGGCAAGCAATTGGAAAAGTGAATGGGAGTGGTTCGTTTTATCCAGTACTGACTGATTACAGTTAAACAGTTTCCAATATTATTTTCCAAGGAAGCATCCAGCCAACATTTTTATTGGACCCATGCCCAGATGTGCTTCATTAATTCAGGAAACTACCTTTGTTGGAGAGCTTCAGGCATTATTACCCATGAACCCTGCAGAGCACAAATCTATATCTAGAAACTAAGATTTCTTTTTTACTAGATATGTCTTTAAATAATCATGATATGTAATTTCTTCAAAAGAAAGTAGACAACATGAGGTATCTATACCTTTTTTAGCCCTCTGAATTTGATTTAGTATATTATCTTCATTCCACATATAATCTGTATATATTGTATATATAACATTTTCCACATAAAATTCTTCTACATATATTATTCAAAAATACCTGGTTCATTGGTCACATTAACCCCATAATAAAGAATTGAGAAATTACACGTGCTGTTCAGATCTATAATGAATATCTAATAATGTAATTGACATTAGTTCATTTTTCCTTCGAATTTCATCTTACTCTGCTGTAAGAGTTTATGTTCAAATTTATAAACTATTTTTATCTTTGTGTACATTGTGTGAAGTTCCATAACAAGGACAACCTATTTCAGGACTCATGCATGATATCTATCCATTATGATAAGTATCACCAGTGTAAATAAAGTCACAGTCATCATCATATTCAAAGTCATTTGTCTTTTTTCCAACAAATCATCAAGAACTTCAAATGTTGGTTATACACTATACCATATTTTAGTTTTGGTATATCTACCATAAAACAAAATCATTTACTTAATAGATAATATTTTTCTTATTCAACTGTTTATTTTGAGTTTACACAGAGTTTGCTGAAAATCTTTTAGAAATTATCTTCATTGTAGAATAACATATTTCATGTAGACATATTCCAAAGCACAAATGTCTTAAATGCTATTTTAAACTGAGACAGATGAATTCAACATGTCTTCAATGTACCCTCAAAGATCTGTTTAAAAAAGCATAACATATCAATCTATCCTTAGTTATTCCCCAAACCCAATCTTTTAATCTCATTGCCTCAGATGCAGGGTACATGCCCATACTATCTCCTTCTACACTCTCATTCCTAGACTAATTAATCCTGCCTTTCCCTGGACCCATTCCCAATTAAATTCATCTATCTCCTACATTTCACTGTACTCTTTATAATCAACCACCCTATGAATCTATAAAATTGATAAGAGTAATAACAATGTCTTTTCAAAATGTTGTGTCTTTTCCATAATTTATCATTGTTCTACACAGAGTAAATATTTGAAAACTGTTTGTTGAATATATTTTATATGAGATTGAATTAATAAATAAGATTGATGAAAGAGAAATAAGTCTTTTTTATGAAGGAAAAGAGAGGAGCCACAATTTATCATGAGACCTAGTAGAGAACAAGAGCTTGGGATTCTGCAGGCTAGGAATCTATAATATTCTTGTGCTAGGGAAAATACAGCTGTGTAAAATGTTAGATTAGCACATAGGTTGGAAGAGGATTACCTGGACTACATGACAACATGCAAGAAGTATGGTTATCACAAGGAGGAACCATCATATCAACTCTCTAGGGCAAAGCTCTCTCTCTAGGACAAAGTCTACATTGTCCTGTATTAGTCAAGGCTTTCCTGAAGAATCTTATTTTATCTCCAATTCTGCTTCTAAGTGAGAAATCTGAAAAAGCCCTCTTACCTTGTGTTTATTCTATCTCTGAAAGGGTGGTAATTTGCCTATGTCGCCAATATTCTGAAAGAATCAGGTGAAGCACTTACTTTTTAAAGAAAATAAAATTAATGATCATAATAATAATCTCTAGCATTTATACCTCTTTAAAATTTACAAAATGCTTCATATATATATTCTCATTTCATAATCATAACAATCTTATAAAGTGGACACTATAGCTATCTCCATCAGTTTGAGGTGATGAAAGATGAAGTTACTCAGGATCACACAGGAAGTTAGCATCAAGGTAGGATTTGGTCTTTTTAACTCCATGTAAAACTTTTAATGCATTCACTACCTAACTACAATAAGAATACAAAAAAATAACCAGATTCATTAGCCTCTATGCAAAATGGTAACAGTTGGACTAGAAGGCAATAGAGTAAGCAGCCATTTATGACTTGCAAAAAGATCTGTCTCAAGGTGGGTTCAAGGCTGGTGGTTTTTCTATGAATGGTTTTCCCCAAAGAACTGGCAAACATCTCCAACTAGTAGGATGGATAATTTTTCTCAAAAAGAAGTATTCATAAGAAGCCTAGAATTCTAGGGCTCAATTATGCATCTAGTCCATTTTCCTTCATTCAGGCAAGCTGTTACACCACCTTAGAGAAAGCAGAAAGTAACATTCAGCAAAAAGGCATTTTAACCCTTTTAAGAAATGCATTCTGCCATTGAGCAACACATCTTGTGTATAACTTTTTTCCACCTTAAATCTCTCATGTTGCAATTTAAATACATTTCCCACTCTCCTAGCTTAAGCAATGATGGAGAGTTACTGTGTATATGAAAATGTCCCCTACCTCTTCTCCACTGCACGGAAAAAGCAGTAGACAAGCTTTTTGTTGGCATGGGTTCTCATATGTGACTTTATTAGTTTTTTGTGTAATGATCACAGAGAATTCCACCAAATAAAGATTTCTATCTTTAGGGTCACAGTATCACAGATATAGAACTGAAAGTCACCTTTAAGGTCATCTATGCCAGTTCATCATTTTACAGCTAAGGAAATTGAGGCCAGAGAGAATAAATGACTTAGTGACCAAGTTAAAAAAAGTGGCAGAGGAAAAATTCAAACCCGGTCCTCTAATCTTATCTGGGAGGGAAAAACCTTCAGAGTTTCTGGCCAGAACAGAAACAGTTGCTATTTCCCACTAAGTACTGATGATACAAAAAGAGTCAAAAGACAGACCCTGACCTCAAGGAGCTTACAATCTAATGGGAGACAATAGAATAATTGAATATAATAAATTATAAAGACTTAAATACATAGAGTATACAATGGGCAGAATGTTTCTGAAAAATGATGTTAGACTATGGCTGAGCTGAGCAGATTTCTTCTGTAAAAACAGCATAATCCAAGATTCACCAAAACAAAAAAGCTATAAATTAACTTTAAAAATTTGCTAATGGAAACTTGCATGTACAGATCCTGAGTAGATCTTCTGTTTGTGATTTTAAAATAAATTTTATTGATATCTTTATTGGGATTTTTTAAATATCTACAAAATTCAACAATCAACAGGCTTGGATAGATACATTTAAGATGGTTTGGGGTCATAATTACTACCCTTGTTTTTTATATATTTAAGAGGAATAGCAAGTTGTATATAAAAGATTTGCAGTTTCCTGGGAAATGATCTTTTTTTTTAAATTTTACTACATTGCAGAATGTAATTCTGTTTTATTCCATAAGTTAAAAATAAAATAAATAAATTTTTCAAAAGATGGTTTGCAGGAGAATATTGTACACAACAAGAGCAACATTGTGTGATGATCAGCTATGATAGACTTCTCTCTTCTGAGCAATACAATGATCAAAGACAATTGCAAAACACTCATGATGGAAAATTCTATCTACATCAAGAGAAAGAACTATAGAGAGTCTGAAAGAAGACTGAACAATGCTATTTTTATGTTTTTGTTGGATTTTTCCTTTTTCTTTCTCATTTTTTCCTTTTGTTCTATCTTCTTTCACAACATAATTAATATGGAAATATGTTTAATGTGATTTTATATGCACAACCTCTATCAGATTGCTTGCTGTCTTAGGGAAAGAAGAAGGCAGAGAGGGACAGAGAAAAACTTGAAATTCAAAATCTTACAAAAATGAAAGTTGAAAGCTATATTTGCTTATAATTGGAAAAAATAAAATAATAACACCAGCAATAAAAATATTTAAAGAAAAAAGACCATCTTATTCTAGATTATCTTACTCTAGATTGACTTTTATTGGTCACCTGACAGGATGATTATACATTTGATTATAAATTAAAAGTATTTTAGCATCTCCTCATTAGGGAAAGGATTGTAAGAAACTATAAGACCATGCTGGCAAATAGTAACATCAAGCTGAATGTGATCCTGAAGACTAGTTTGTGGTGATAGAAGGAATCTTAGTGAACAAAAACCAGTAGAGATATACTATACTCATCTGAGATTTCATGGCACCTATTAGAAAGCAGCAGAGTACTTCATGGCCAGATGTTGGTGTATCTACAAAGTCAGAAGTACTCTATGAATTAGTCCAGTTATACATTTACACTGACCACGTGGGAACCTATCTATGCATGTACCTGGCCATGTATGAGACTATCCCTTTGTAGTGTGAAAACCTATGAGAGAATGTATCCCAAGGGAACACATGGGATCAGTTTGTCAGAATTTGTATTGCTGAATTAAATGTATTTTACTTTGATTTAATGTGTACTATGGATTTGCAAAAATAAGCATAGAAATGGGCACCTAAAAGTTATGGTTCCAGGGGGTATTGTTCCTCTAAATACTTTGCCTTGGGGGAATTTCCTATATCCCATGTGTGAGGGAGACCACAGGTCTCTCTGCCTATCTTTGTATACAGGAAGGAAAAAAAAACCGTACAAAATATATAAAATACTGAGTTGACTATTCTGTTTGAAAAGAACAAATTTTGTGTTTAATAAACACAGCTAGAGACTTATTTGGCTCTGTCTTTTATGAGCTTGAAATGATGTCTTTTGTGTCAGGAGGAGCAGACTAAGAATACAATTTGCTTTCTGAGTCTGTGTTCATACAAGAGTGTGGGGAAAATCTAGAAGGGGAGCAAGGGAAAGAGATAAAAGAAGGAACATGAAAATACTGGTAAGTAAAGATTTTTTTTTAAAAGCACCTTTTGGAACACAACCATCAAAATGATAAGAATGATAATCCATTCTAATCAAATGTTTATGTATTATATAAAAAGTGTTAGCATGCTGTCAAAATATGGTCACACAGCTAGTATGTATCAGAGGCCAGATCTGAATTTGGATTTCCCTGATTCCAGGCTTGGGGCTACAGCCACTGTACCACCAGCTGCTTCATTAACTTTGAATAGTTTCTTATTTCACAGAAGCAAAGAACTAGATTAAATCTCAAAAAAAAAAAAAAAAAAGTCAAACTTCTTGCTACTGGGAAAGATTGTGTTCAAATCATCACAGAAAACCATCTGCCTATCCGAGGCTTAATAATTGCCCCAAAAGAAAATTGTCCAGTCTTCCTTAGAAATGTATATGATCTAATAACTCACAATGAGGAAGGTGTTCTTGATATTTAACCTTATTCTTAGAAAAACGCATACCTTTATGATTCATAAAGGAAATCTATAATTATTAAATAGTAGATATATACACATACACACATACACACACACATATATATATATATACATGTATATATATACATATATGTCTTATTCACATACATACACACATATACCATTAGCCCCAACCAAACTGGATAAATCAACTTTACTGTATATTTTCCCGATTGCTTCCTATTCAACTTTATGTCTCAATATAACCTAATTATGAGGCAAATATTGTGCTACTGTGGAGATTTCCATTTAGTTGTTAAAGAATTCCTTGGGGGTTCTCAATAATGGTCCAAGGGGTCTGAGCCAAAAATTATTTACTAGCACCTTAAGCAATAACTGATTACAGAATATTATGAGTAATATATTAAATTTCCCTAGGGGTTCTTCTTGTTCTTCTTGAAAAAGTTCACAGAACATTTTTTAAGTTTTGAACCATTATGCTCTGAACCTCAACTCATTGTTATCACCATGCTATTATTGTCAGACTATATCTAGTACAGAATTACATAATTTTTCGTTCTTTTGGATGATAGTTTATGGCCCAACACTTTTGATGCTTTATGAGGAATCATGGCAGCTGATTTTAATCCTATTATGAACAAAAAAATCAAAGAAGCTACAAAAACCATAAGAAAAAAAATCAAAACCCCCTTGACACTTCCATTGTATTCATGTTAATTAAAATGATTATGATCTGTTCAGAGATTTCAGATCCTCACTGACTCTGACTGGTCTTCAACCCCATACTGTATTGCATGAGAAATAAGTTGCAGATAATTGATTGATCACAAGCCATTTTGGTGTGGATGGTAATTATTTTAAATAACATTTATTAAAAATAATATATAAATACATGTCTACATATGTATATTCATGTATATACCTTTGAGGACCTAGTGCATTTTTTGACTACAGATATTTATTGAGTAAGAAGGAAAAGTAGCAAATTCTCTAGAGAAGTAAAAGAAAGCAATATTGGAGGAAAGATAGTAAATTGTCCTTTGATAGAAGCAAGAAGATCTTAGTTCAAGTCTTGCTTCTGACCAAAAAAAAAAAAAAAACAGCTGTAGGATTTCAAGGACAAGTTTTATAACCATAATCTAGGCACATATTGTATTAGGAACTTAAGAAATGTTTGCTGAATTGAAGTTTTTTCATAACTCAGGAGTCAAATAATTCTAAGACTATGTTACATATGACTTAATGATCTGAATCTCTAGAGGGAAATTACTTACACTGGTGAAATCATAAGTAGATAATAAATATATGGAGTATGTATTGCCCATACATGTAATGTTTATTTCCATATGTGATTCATAGGAAGGCTTTAATAGATATCCTGAAAATCTTTTCTTACTCTCTTCAAGGAAGACATCTCTTTGTTTTGTTTTTCTTAAGGGAGACTTTGATAACTGCCTAGAAAGGAGAAGAAGGGGTCACAGGCTAGTCATTCTGTTCTCTTTAGAGATATAGCATTGGGCTAGATTACAACAAATAAAGAAATTTGGAATGCAGTGGATAAGTTCACTTACTCTGGTAATATACTTTCCAAGGATGTATACAAAATGATGAGCTTGATGCATACATTGCCCGATCTAAGTCAGTGGGGGCTCTTAAAGAAACTGTGGGAGAGATGAGGTATCAGATCTAAAATGTGGATACAACACCAATGCTGTGACAGGAAAATAAATCACTCCCATAATTGTTTTAGGAAGATTCTGAAGATCACCTGGCAAGATAAAGATACCAAACACTGAAATCCTTTCTTGAAACAAACTGCTAAGCATTTAAACCCTTCTACAGAACATACACTTCCAATATGTTAGCCACATTGTTTGGATGCTGACCATATATTTGACTAAAAGGCTATTTTATCTATCTGACTTTGATATTGTCTATAAAGATAATTTATGGAGAATTATGGTAAATTTGGTTGCCCATATGGATTTTGCCTTTTGTTAGGCACTGTGCTAAAGGCTGGGGTAACAGTAAAAAGAAAGAGACTCTTCCCTCAAGGAGCTTAGAATCTGACAAGTGTGGGGAAGACAATGCACAAAATAAGTCAGGAAAGAAAGCCCAAAAATATGAGTATGAGGGAACCAGAGGATGCCCAGTATGGCAATAGCTTGTTTTATGCAGTTGAAACCAAATATGACAGAAAATTCAGACAAGAACTGAAAAGCCCTTTATAAAGGGAGGCATTGAAAGGAGTTTCCTACTCCATCTTCCAGCCCTCTACTGAGAAGGGGGAGAAAGCTGAAGGAAGGAGCATCAGTCAAAACTTGAGTTAGCAGATGGTGTTGAGATTAAAAGTGGTGAATTTTAACTGAGAGAGGCATCTTGTTCCTGCAGAGTTGATACCAGTAGGAAGCAGATGCTGAGTGGAGTGAGTATTCCTTCTTTAAAGAAGAATGGGGTGCTCCAAGTTTATATCCAAAAGCTTAACCCCTTCCAGAAAAATGGTAGTTATACAAAAGACCATCACAGATAAAGAATAAATCCATTTATTCAAGCAGATAGCAAGCAGAAATCAGATAAATTCTATAGATTAGAATATTCCTAATTAAACTCAAAATTGAAAGAGCTCTTCCACTAGAAATAAGATATTTCAGCCCAGAGAGAGAAGCCTTGATCATACCAAGTGGGAAATTTCCTGAGGACTCTAGGAAGGCCACCTAGAAATTGTTCCCTATAGCTCTGTCATCCAAAATATAGAGGAGAGAAGGCAAAAAGGAAGAAAAGGGAGTCAGAGACAAAGAGAGAAGGGAAAGAGACAGAGATATAGACAGAAATAAAGATATGGAGATAGGAAGACACAAAGAGACAGAGTGTAAGAAATACAGAGCGATCTCCAGAAATAGCAAGGAAAAAGAACATCTCTCTGCTCCAAAGGTCTCTCACTGTTCCTGTAGATAATCTCACAGAGTTTAGTTATCATCTTATTCACTAATGAGGAAAGTCTTCTACAAATACTTTAGGTTTGAAGTCAGGGAAGGATAGGTGTGTGTGTGTGCATATGTATATGGATGTATGTGTGTGTGTGTATGTCATACACACACACTCACACAGAGATAAAAATTAGAAATCCCACAAAAGAACATTTCTAGAATAAGAATTAATTTTTTTCTCATGCTACATTCTTACTAATCATCATTTTTTAAGTATATGACACAATATCTTAGTACAGGAAGATTAATTTCCCATACCCAGTAATTCTGCTAGCCATTTATAGTTTAACCTAACTAACCCACAATTTTTTAAAAATCTAATTTAATTATGGTCATTGGGTTACTGGGAAAGATAGTAGAAAGAGGAAGCCAATCAGAAGATAATGAGATCCCCATGGTTATTATAGGCAATAATCTATATATTCATCAGATAGTATTCACACAGACAGTCATATTTTATTACTCTATTGACCACAGAAATTAGAAAATAAGAATCTTGCTCTGCTTCTACCTCCTTTCTTTATTGGATATTCATCTCACACATAGAAAGTTAGAGGGTATACTTATAAGGAAACAGGAGGGAAAGAGGGGGAAAAGGGGTGGGTGGGGCTCTAAAGGGGAAGGATTGTTTGAGGGAAGTGGTTTTCAAAAGCAAAATAGTAGGGAGGAGGGAAAGGGGATAAGAAAGAGAACAGCATAAGATAGGGTAAATAAGATGGCAGGAAATACAGAATTAGTTATTTTAACTGTGAATGTGAATGGAATGAACTCTCCCTTAAAGCAGAAGCAGATAGCAGATTGGATTAAAAACCAGAATCCAACAATATGTTGTATACAAGAAACACATCTAAAACATAGAGATACATACAGGGTGAAGGTAAAAGGCTGGAGCAGAATCTATTATGCTTCAGGTGAACAAAAAAAAAGCAGGGGTAGCAATCCTGATCTCAGACCAAGTAAAAGCAAAGATAGACTTAATTAAAAGAGACAAAGAAGGAAATTATATCTTCCTAAAGGGTACCATAGATGATGAAGCAATATCAATACTAAACATATATGCACC
>JAJPUD010001752.1:108081-132707 GCA_023553655.1 Myrmecobius fasciatus
AAAGTTAGAGGGTAAAGTCTCTGACTTGGCTTGTTTAAATATTCCTGATGGAATGAGATTATCTAGGAGCAAGGCAGTATGGAATCTGCATCTTTTATAAGTTTAGTAATACTAAGTAATTTTGGGAGAGAACTACTTAGCTTTGAATTGTGTTTTCCTGAGGCTCTTTTGCTGACTCATTGGAATGTCTGAGTTAGGAAGGTTTCTACTACTACTGGTGATGTGATACAATAAAGCCTTGTAGTTCTATCAAATTTCTGTGCCACCTGCAATAAAAGAAATACACTTAACACCCAAACTAAAGGTTAGCACACAAAAGATGGACAAATTTTCAAAGACACACTTCCTACAGATATATATCAAAGCACACTTCTGATCTTTTCACCTTTTCTTTCCCCGGAATAAGATTCTAGAATGACCATTTAAAAAAGGAAAGCAGATACTTATCCTACTGAGAAAGAAAAATGTTTCCCTATGATCTAAGATATCTTGTGAATATGATTGCTTTAACAATTAGCAATAGTTTTCCCAGTTTTCTGAAGACTCTAGGAATATGGGGAAAACCAAGCCAATTCTCTTCTCAAAATATGTCTTTTCCAATTCTAGACTTTTTAAATAAGTCATTTGGATTTACAATAAGATGATTATAGGTTCATAAATTTATAGCTAGAAAGGCCTAAAAAGGTCATAGAAAATAACCACTTCACTTTACAATGAACTGAGACCTAGAGACACTTGCCCAAAACATTGTCTAACCCAGGTGTTGTCATAGCAAAGATTTGAATCCAATTCTGCAGATTCCATATTCATCAGTTTTTCTGCTGCATTGGGCTGCCTAATAATACTTTAAAGAGAGGTGCAATAAATAGAGGACTTGCTTCAGAATAAGGAAAAATGGGTTCAAGACTTGCCTTTGACATGTATTAATCATATAACCTACAAGCAATTATTTATTTACCCTCCAAGTAAAAGTTTTGTTGCTGTTTCTCATTTTCAGCTGTGCCCAACTTTATGTGACCCCATTTGGGGTTTTCTTATCAGAGATACTAGAATAGTTTTCCATTTCCTTTTCTAAATCATTTTTACAGAGGAGGAAACTGAGGCAAATAGAGTTAAGCGACTTGCCCAGAGACACACAGCTAGCAAGTGTCAGACCAAATTTGAACTCAAGAAAATGAGTCTTCCTTACTCTAGGCCAACACTGAGCCACCTAGCTGCCTTAATAGTAACTAAAATTATAAATTACAGACAAGTTTGCTTTGCATTTGGCAGGGAGAGTTCCCATCTAAAGATTTCTCCCTGCCAAATAGATTACAGTTTTAGATCAATAAATAACTTGATAAGTTGGAACAAGGAATACCTGCACAATAAAATTCAGACTTTTAAAAATTTGTACCTTTCTTTCTCTACTTTGTTAAAAAAAAATTGGAGTTCTTAAGAGTCCAAGAAATTATTAGATATCACTCGTGTATACCTATGACATCTTGTATATATATATATATATATACTAAATATATATGCATACACAAAATGGTGTTTCAAAAATCTTAATGAAGTTATAAGCTATTGAAGCTTAAAATGCTGATTTAGCCTTTTAAAATTTATATTTGTTTTTTTTTAAATATTTTAATTTTGATTTTAATTTAAACTTTGCTTAAAACTGTACAAAGATTCTTGGGACACTCTATGCAGTAAATTGGAAAGAATATCAGATCTAAAGTCAAAAGATTTCCTTTGTTCAAATCTCAGTTCCACTACCCAAGTCACCTTAGGGAAGTCATTTAACTCCATCATTTCAGTTTCCTCTCCTTTAAAATGAAGGCATTATATTCCGTGACCTCAACAGTACTTTTGAGCTAAGACTATATTATAAAGGCACAGATTGGAGTAGATGGTTACTCATATCCCTTCCATCTCTAAAACACCATCCAATCATGGACATCCTCTGGATGGAGCTGCTGTACCCCAATCCTTCTGCCTCAGGAAAAGAATGCTGATTATTCATCCCACCCAAACATCCACCAGAAAGCAAAGGATGAGACCGTGGCAAAACCACTTTTTAAAAGTCTAGCAGTTTTGTTTTGTTTTTTTAAGTCTTTTTTCCTGAAATAATTTCTCCCCTCAAATCAATAGATCATGATTATTATATCATAATTTTCTCAAATATGATAGAAACTACAAAGCTCACCATAAATATTTGTCAAAAGAAGCATTATGCAAAAAGACTCCCTACTGACTGTACTCACAGTCAGAAGTATAGGTGTAATAGAGAGAGCACTGGGCTTTGGACTCAGAAGTTCTGAATGCAAATCCAACCTCAGACATTTACTAGATAGCTGTATGTGAACTGAACAAGTCAATTAACCTCTGCCTCAGTTTCCTAACCTGTAAAATTGGGATAATAATAGGGCTTCCTTCCCAGGATTGTTGTGAGAATAAAATGAAATAATAGTTGTAAATAATTTGTAAAGTGCTTATACAGTGTTTGGTTTCTTTCTTTGGTTCACATACAAGGTGACTTTCAGTGAATCATTTGATATCTCTAAGCCTTTCATCTTCCTTAGAAAGGGATTCAGAATGCCTTTACTCTCTTGCTATTTCATTCATAAGGCTTATTATGAAGATTAATGACAGCAAGTCTGCAAAGTACTTTGAGCTTTTCTCCAAAATATGGCCTAGACACCACAAGGATATCAGTAGTATCTTTATATACTTTAATTTTTCTTCATATGAACTTTTTCTGAAGGACAGAAGGCTTCCTGCTTGTATTTAATTGGCTAATTAGATTGTCATTCTAGAATTCCATGCCAAGTTTTAGGGAGGAGTTTTCTTGGAAAACCTATTTTCCAAACTTTCTCCAGCTATGCAGTTTAATTATATCTAGCAAAATGACAACAGAGCTCATAATTAACCTAGAGATTAATTACAGCTGCAGCAATCCAAACACTACAGCTACCAAATTCAACACAGATGTTCAGGTGGAGAGAAAAGCACTTCTTTAAGTCAACAGAAAGTAGGGGTGGGAAAGATATGCTTTGGAGACCTGAGTTCTAATGCCAGATATACTACTAACTCGGTGACTTTGAGCAAGTCAACTGTCTACCCTAAACTTCCTTTTTTTCTACCTTAAAATAACAAAATAGGACTAGAACTCTAAAATTTGAAAATTATAAGTTGCTGGAGTTTTCTTCCTTCTCTTTTGCTTAAATAAAGCTGCTAATGGGAATATTTGATGAATTTACATTCAAGATATTCCTCAGTTTTGAATGAACTAAAAGAGAAAAAAATGTATCATTTCCCATCCACATTTTTAAAAACCACAAGGATGAGAAGGAACTATTTACTAATACAATTTTACTAAGATGTCCATTTCTCCCCTTATTTCTAGCCTTCTTTTTTTTTACTCTCCACCCACCTCATCCATTATTCCTTACATTTCCCCTAGTGATCAAATATTATGCCTAAGGCAGACTTGATTAAAAAGTTTCTCTTTTTAAAACAAAATTATCCACACCACTCCCCTTCAATCTCTCCTCAGGCTTGTGGTTAAGGAAATTAGGAAGACAGACCAATGTTAAAGAATAGTGGTCTTTCTCTGTCCTTTTAATCTTAAAAGTTATTGTCAACTTCTATGATAGGCCTCCATAAGTCAAAGAAAAGTTTACAAGGTACCTCCCAGATGTTAAAAATCAGGAGATAGGATAGAACAGATTCCTTCTCACAGTTCCCTGCTGTCCCCACTAAATAGTTATTTGCAACTCTGCCCATTCATGTCCCAGCCTAATGAGAATGTGTCAGGTGCATCCAATCCAAAATTTGAGGAAACACTGAGGACAAATGGCAAGAAGAGAAAGGAAAGAGGAGATTCTTGGAGTATGGTCAAGAGGGATAGCTTCCACTCTTAACTATCTTGTCATCTCATTCCACTGTTAGCTGAACTGACTGAAAAGTAATTCATCCAGTCTGGAAAACAGGTTGAGGCAAATAATAATGGATGAAAGGGTGGAGAGAAAACAGAATATAGAGGTTAAAACAGATGTGGAGGAAAGCTGGAAAGGAGAAATTGCAACGGGCTCTGTTCTAATAAGGTTAAATGATATTGATAGTAATTAGATCTTTTATTCATTAAGTATTCAGGTTATTCATTAAGTATTTTTATTCAGGGAATAAAAATAATACAAAATGTCCCAAAAGATGAAAGAAAATAGATAAGATCCTACCTGAAAGGATGGAACTTTGAGGGGACTGGTGGGAACTTTTGAGGGAGAGATATTTGATTTTCAAGTTTGAACTTGAGTAAAAGGAATGAGCTGGGTCCTGGAAGAGCTAACACATGGAAAAGGTGGAGGGAATCCAAGCTAGAGAAGCCTTGTTGAAAAATTATTTAAATAATCAAAATGAATTCAAATCCATAGGCCTGGGTGCTTGCATCGTAGGGCACTAGGAAAATTGAGTGAAAGTCATTGCAAGACCATTTGCTTGCACATGACTGGAGGGGAGAGTACATGGCTGCCAGGAGAGGAATGTTGTTAGACCTACTTCAAAATGAGCTCAGCACTGCTCTTCCAAAGCTGCTGAGGCCAAACTACTGCGCAGACAGCCGTGTCACCATCTGCCCACGGCTGCCATCTCTGTGCTGGGCCAAGCCTCTGTTTGGGGTCACATCCCTGAGGAAGCTCTCATGCAGAGCAACACCAGAGAGAGTCAGTCAATTCTGTTACCTGAGAGTGCCCGTCCCTTGCCCCATGACAGAAGGGCATCCTGGCCCACCCCGTGGTCCCTCACCTTTGGTGGGAAGCAAGTGAGCTTCAATCCAAATATAACAGAGACCAGCCTAACAAAACTCACAAAATCACTCAGACAAGTGATCTTCTTCATAATGCCCAGAAGTGGTACAGAGAGGTGTGGAATTCTGGCCATTGGATCAACCCACAGTCTTCTCAAATTATACTCCCTGCTCAAAACTGAAGTGGGATAGCTGGCAAATTAGTGTGTGTCCCTGTACTCGTCTCTAAGTACTTGACAATGGGACCAACTGGAAATTATTTGAGCCAATTAATTGATTTCCTGGTTGTGAGTTGCCCATTTAGTATTTTATCTATAGAAGTCAGAAAACAGGCATTTCGGGGCATAGGTTCACACACAAACACACACACACACCAAAACAAAACAAAACAAACTTGGCTATGTTGTTGGTAGACAACAATAGGCAGTTCAGTGATTTAATTACCTCTCTTGGCCCCGGGACTTCCCTTATCATGGACCTTCTGCCAAATGCTGGGCTGCACAAGCCAAGACCATACCAGGATAATAGATTATTCCCTCTATGTAGTGACAACTATGTAACCCAAGGGAGTTCCCTTTTTGCTGTAGCTACCAAAACGCTGAAATAAAGTCGAAGTTCAATTGCAGTTTCTAAGTTGTCCCAGGTGCCTGCTACTTTATATCTCGGTTCCCTTTAACAGGAGTTTGTTAGATTTTTTTTTATTATCTGGCTTATTTGTGTCTTAATTTTGTGAATTATCTCACATTTGGTTTAATAATAATAAAAATAGTTAACTTTTATATAGCATTTTAAGATTTGCACATTTTTTCATATATATTTTTATCTCAGTTGGAAGCAAGTAAGGTGTAAATGAGATGATAAGTAGGAGGAAGGAAGGAAGATGACATAGATAATAATATATAATAAATCATTATCTCCCCCACCTGCATTCTCCTCTCACTCTTCCATTGTTAGCATGAACTGGAAAAGACAGGCAGGGGAGCAGTGTACTCTAAGAAAACAACTTTTTAAAAGTTTTTTTTTTTTAGACTTGGATTTAGCTTTGTATTTTTTTAGATTTAAAGTGATTAGAAAGAAAAAAAAACAGAGAAATGGGTCTTTTCTTAGAAACATGAAGAGGTACTGAAATTATCTAGGATAAGGATTGAATGTTGACTCAAGTAAAGTAGGATTCCTGTCAGTGGTATTAATCTAGAGTATAATTAAATTGATCCCTTTAAAATGTAACCTATTTTTAAAACTATATTGAATTATAATTATATTAGATGCATTCAACCTAATATCACAATGAAGAAAAGTTATCTTGTGATTCCTAAAAAGATATTCTATCAATGCCTGTTCATGTACTGATACTAGTGTCTCTATATGAAAATATCAAATCAAAGTTTCTCTAAATAACATTTTGAAAAAGAATTGCTTCTTTTTTATGTGTCCAAAATTTATATGGCTGATTTTTTTTTCTAAAAGTATTTTTTAAAGTATTCCATTGAAGCTTTTTATATGAATAGCTCTCACATATTCATTTAATTCTAGATAGTTGTCCATTAATATTATTGGCACAATTTATTGGAATTAGATTCCTGCCCTAGAATCATATGTTTTAGAAATAGACAAGATCTTAAAACTGAATTAGTCCAGTATCTTCTTTGTATAGATGATAAAAATGAAGCCCCCAAACTCTAGATGTTTCACCCAAGATAATATAGGTAATAAATAGTAGAATCAAATTTAATTCCAAATGGCTCAAATCTTCATTTTCTATAGTGGCAATAATAAACAATATTATAATATAATATCTCAAAAGTCTTAATGTAGTTTTAAAATTTTAATTCAGAAGTATAAATGTAAAGTATAACTTTACAAAAAAGCATGACTTGAAAAGTTTATTTAAATTTCCTATGTACTATTTAATTTGGAGAATTTTCAAAAATAAATTTTTCATTTTCATTTTGATGATACCCTATCATTATTATGTATTGCATTTGCTACTATATGACACTTTTTCAGACTGGTGGATCAATCAATAAAGTTTGGCCACCCCTTCCATCACCTGATCGATCTCCATTAGATTTTTTTCTTGTAGAGTCACATCAAAACCATCATGCATGCATCAAAAAGCTCATTCTTTCAATAATCTTTAAGCTAGGATGATAAATGCAATGCTTTCAGTCACTGAGAAGAGCTAATGAAAGTTATTACAAAGTTTGAAAATTGACCAGTGAGATGAATAGCCTAAGAAGATGATATTATTAAATAAAAAACATCAATATTTTGAAAAATATAAGTAATTACCCTTTCAGATATCGTTTTTATAAGTATGTAGCATATATACTTTTGAAGTTATTAAAGCTTTGAAATGCACAAAGACTTTTGCAATACCCTGTCAACATCCTCAAGAAATTAGATTTCTGGAATGAAAGATGAAAAATGGTATTTTAAATTCTAAAAATAAACTCAAATTCAACAAGCATTTATGAAATGCCCTTGTACAAAACATGATCCTAGGGTAATGGAAAATATAAAGTTAAAATGTAAAGCAAGCAGTTCCTTAAAATATAGGATGATATCAGGAGAGACAGCAACTACACTAGAGTCAGGAAAAAAGGTGGTACCAAAGTTTAAATGTGAAGAACATTAGGGTTTTTGTGGGGAGGCAATAAGCAGAGAATTTCTCTTCCTATTGGATGAAAAGGCTGAGAGGGAGGGAAAAAAGAAAAGAAAGAAAGAAAGGATGCAGGGATGGAGGAAGGGAAAGAAGAAGGAAGGAAAGAAGGAAGGAAGGAAAGAAGGAAAAGAGGGAGGGAGAGAGGAAGAAATTCCAAGTTCAGGGATCAATTAGGGTGGAGTGTCCTATTTGTGAGGACTAACATAAAATGAATCTGGAATGGTCAGTAGAAATCTAATTGAGGCAAGATCTAAATCCAATATTAGGATGAATTTGAATATTCTGGGAACCACTGATGATTTTTAAGCAAGAGACTAATACAGTCAAAATTGTGTTTTAAGAATATTGATTTGATTATGAATTGATCCAACTATTCTAGAGACCAAAAGGCTATAAAATTGTACATACCCTTTGATCTAGGAACACCACTACTAGGACTATATCACAAAGAGAGCCAAAAAATATGGGTGGGGGATGGACAAACATATTTATAGCAGCTTTATTGTAGTGGCTAAGAAATGGAAAGTGAAGCGATGCCCATCAATATGGAAATGTCTGAATAAGCTATGGCATGTGATTGTAATGGAATACTATTGTGCAATAAGAAAAGACAAGCAGGACAATTTGAGAAAAACTGGAAAGACTTACATGAACTGATACGAAGTCAAGTGAACAAAACCAAGAAAACATTGTACACAGTAGTAGCTAATTGTATGAGAAAAAAAGTGTGAATGATTTAACTATTATCTGCAATACAATGATCCAAGACAATTTCAAAGGATTCAAGATGAAAAATGACTTCAAGTCATCTGAAATAAGACCAAAAAAATTTTTCTCTTTTTTTCTTTTTTCCCCATTTCTTTCTTTCTTTTCATTCTTTCTTTCCTTCTCCATTTCTTCCTTACTTCCTTTCTTTCTTTTTTGGTTTGAATTTTCTTGCACAAAACGACTAATATGGATATGTTCTACATGATTCTATATGTATAATCCATATCAAATTGCTTACCGTCTCAGGGAGAACAAAGGGAAGGAGAGACAGAATTTAAAACTCAAAATATTTTAAAAATTGTTTCTACATGTAATCTGGGGAGTAAGTAAAATAAAATATTATTTTAAGATAAAACAAATAACATTTTTTAAAGAATATTAATTTGATAGCTGTATGGAAGATGGATTGGAGACAGTATGAGGGAGGGAAACTGGAAGCAAGGAGACCAATTAGGAAGTCATTGCAGTATAGCAGAAGAGAAGTTGAAGAAAATAGTGATCTATAGAGAGAGAGAAGACAGAGCAAGAAAAATGAATGTCCCTTTTCTCTTAAAGAAATCATTTAAGCACCTCTCTTTTCCCCACAAATGTCAAGTAATGATGTGCAGTCCTTTGAACCTAAAAGTGAATTCATTTAATTCCCATCAGTACTTGCATGTTTTTTTTCCTAATCAGAATGATGGATTATCACTAAACCATATACACTAAATAAGAAACATTTTATAGGTGAGATTAAGGGTATATATCAAAGACATTTCAGATTGCATTTATAATTGTCCCTTGTTAATTTCATGTGCTAATCATCTAAACTAACTCATCATAAATATAAATACACATTTTGAATCATTGATCAATATCTTAAAATATATTCAAGTCTCTTTTCATTTGCCATCTCCCCAAAGATACAGAAAATGAAGCTATGAAACATATGTAAACAAGTAATACTGGAAAATAATTCATTGTAGAGAAGGCAACTGGATAAAATAGACAAGTAATTGTCCTACTCTTGGCTAAAGCATCTCAGCTCACATAGGAGAAAAGCCCTGAAAAGGCCTATTTTATTTCCCTATTTTTTCTTCCTTTGTAAATAGTTAGAGACAGTATGGGAAGAAGAAAAGCTCAAATGTGTTGGGTTATATCCAAGAAAGTTCTTATTATGATAGCTCTTTATCAGAATCAGATTCCCTGGCTTCCTTTCAAATATGCCTCAAAGGGCACTTCTTCCAGGAAGCCTTTTTGGTCCAATCCTTTTCCCATTCTCCCACTTCTCACTCCCCATACCCAGCTTTCTTCTCTAAAAGCAAAAATCTATTTAAAAGTGACCACAAATTAATTTAAAAGTTCTTGCACCTATTCTATTTTCTTCCATGCACCAATTTTTGTATATGAATCTCCCCAATAGAATATAAATTCCTTGTGGGAAAAAATTTTTTTGCTTTATCTTCAGTACTCATTATTGTACTCAGCATATTCTAAGCACTTAATAAATGCCTGTTTATTGATTGATTGATTGATTTTACACACACTTGTATTTCTATTCCATGCCTACACAGGTTTTAATAACAGGGAAATTTGACAATGATTTATATTACTGGCCTAACCTTCCTTTCATAAAACTACAGAACACTTGCCATATTTAGGCTCCATTCCCCACCACACACACCCAAAAAGGCAGTAGCCACAGTTTCTAATCACTTTTTCTTTCATTACCAATTCACAACACGCCACGATTTATAATGAGTCTCCCAGGAGCAACTGTGAATCAAGAAATTTTACTGTATTTCTGTCTAGAGTGTTCAATGGCAGACAAAGCATCAGCTAATTAAAAACTCAAAGGCCTTTTCAAATATCCTTGTTCTGAAAGCTCAGTACTTTCACATTCATGGTGGGCCAAATTCAACAGCAAGATCACTCTGCTGGACTGGCTGTTATTTTACTAAGCTTTGGGACAGTAAAAGATTCAGAGCATTTCAGAAATCATCTAGATTTGAGGAAAGAAAATTCATAAAATACTAATAAGATTATCTCACATTTATAAATAAAGTTGAAGGCAGCTAGATAGCATAGAATATAAAGTACTAGACCTGAGTCAGGAAGACGAGTTCAGATGTAGGACCATAGATACTTACTGGCTATGTGACCTGAGCAAGTCACTTAACTCTGCCTCAGTTTCCTCATCTGTAAAGTGAGCTGGAGAAGGAAATGGCCAACCACTCCAGTATCTCTGCCAAGAAAATCCCAAATGAAGTCACAAAGAATCAGAGACGACTGAAAAATGACTAAACAGCAACATTTATTAGCTTAAGTTTTGCAAAGCCAATGTAGAACAGATCACATGAGGCATTCATTCAATCTTTCAAGGTACAGCTGAGGTTCTGAGAGTTGGAAGGATAATAGGATCATAAATTTAGAGCTAAAAGGGCCTTTAGAATTGGTGAAGTCCAACTCCCTCATCTTACACATAATTTAATTGATTTTTCTTGGATCACATAGACAATGAGGATCTGAGACAGGATTCAAATCCAGATCTTTCTGATCCCAACTTTCAAATGGTCAACCCACTTTTTTTTTTGAAACTTCTGGGGGAAAGGAGTTCCATTTTACTGTCCTTCAGGCACCTGAAGACAATTCTCATATCCTACCTCATGAAACAAAATGGGACAAAGCATAGCAGAAACATCAGCTCCCTTGTACAGGTACGACTATGTCTTTATATATATATATATATATATATATATATATAGACAGCTATATGTCACAGTGGAGTCAGGAGGACCTGAGTTCAAATCTGACCACAGAACCATAACAGTTTCTAGCTAGGACTCTGGGCAAGTCACTTAATCCCAATTGCCTTGCCTCGTCCCCCCAAAGAAGAGTATTTTTATTTAATTTTATCTTGTTTTTTTTCTTTTTATAATATTATAAACTTAACAAAATCACATGTGATTCTTTCCATGTCTCTCCCCCCAAAAAAAAGAAGAGAAAAAGAATTATGTGTGTAATCTTTATTATGTGAACTAGTCTGTGCTTTTTAAATGTGTCAAATTCAGTGTTGTAGTTTCAAAATTATTTTTCCTCTTTCTCCCACTGCCTTCCTTCTGATGGCTTCTGTACTATTTTAAAAATGTTTCATTGATGATCTTGTCATTTTTTTCATAATCCTTTCATTATCTTTACTATGCCCATTCCCCAAGGGGAAAAAACCCTCCCTTGCAACAAATAATCAAAATAGATCTATATATTATCCTTTTTCTGAAAATGTCAATTTCATTCTGTAGCACTAGTCAATCACCTCTCTGTCAAGAGATGGAAAGCATGACTCACCATTAGCCTTCTGAAGGTGTGGTTAGTCATTACATTAATTAGGGTTCTTAAATCTTTCAAAGTTATCTTCCATTATGGTGCTATAGTTAGTGTACAAATTATTCTTCTGGTTGTGTTCAATTAACTATATTTATATAAGTCCTCCCAAATTCTTCTTAATCCATGTCTTTGGACATCCACAAGGTGCAATTATCTTCATAAAATAATGAATAAAATAATCTTCATGAAATAATGATGATATATCAATAACAAAAACATTTATGTCACACTTGAAGTTTATAAACATTTTACAAATATTATCAACTTAAGCATCCTGTGAGGTAGAAAGATAGATGTCATATAGATGGATATATATTTATATATATAATGTGTTATTCTATGTTTTTTTGTTATTATACATCATACGATCATTTGATCGTGAATTCCCCAATGGATCAGTATTTCTCCAGTTTCCTGTTCTTTTCTAAAATAAAAAGTACTACTATAAATAACTTGGTACTTAACTTTAACTCTTTGTTTTCTTTAGGGGTATATGTCCAATCATACTATCGCTGGATTAAAGAGTAGGGAGAGGGGCAGCTAGGTGGTGCAGTGGATAGAGCACCAGCCCTGAAGTCAGGAGGACCTGGGTTCAAATCTGGTCTCAGACACTTAACATTCCCTAGCTGTGTGACCCTGGGCAAGTCACTTAACCCCATTTGCCTCAGCAAAAAGCAAAAAAAAAAAAAAATAGTAGGGAGAGTTTCATGACTTTCTGGTTGCAAATTACTTCCAGAATGGCTAATCAACTGAATACTACATTAATATGCATTAGTGTGTCTGTCCTCCCAAATGTTTTGCAACAATTGCCATTTTCCTTTTTGAATATTTTTACCAGTCTTATTGATATAAGGGGGAACTAGAGCATGGATGTGAATTGCATGATTATAATTATAAAATACTTCTGTTTTAATCTGCATTTCTCATATTACTAATGCTTTAAAACATTTTATTAGGTTATTGATAACAAATTTTTTCTTTTGATGAATGCCTTTTCACCTTTGACAATTTTTCTATTGAGGAATTGCTATATATTTTAATTGATTATATATATATATATATTTAATGACAAATTTTTTTCAAAGAAGTTTAATGGAAAGATTTTTTTCTATCTTCATGCTCTTTCTACTTAAGAACTTTTCCCCCCAATCTACATTTGTAAATATTTCCTTTTCAGATCCTTTAATTTATTTCTTATATGATTGTTAGTATCTAGTCCATGTATCTATCTGGATTTTATTGTTTTTTTTTAATTAAAGCTTTTTATTTGCAGAACATACCAATGATTTTTCTACATTGACCTTTGCAAAATTTTTTTTGTTCCAAATTTTTCCCCTCCATCGCCCCACCCACACCCCTAGATGACAGGTAGTCTAATACATGTTAAATATGTTAAATTATATGACAAATTCAATATATATATATGTAAATATATATATAGTTATCTTATTGCACAAGAAAAATCAGATCTAGAGAGAAAAAAAACAACCTAAGAAGAAAAACAAAATGCAAGCAAATATTCAAAGAAAGTGTTAAAATGCTGTGTTGCAGTCCACACTCAGTTCTCACAGGACTCTCTCTGGATGTATATGACTTTCTTCATTGCTGAACAATAGGAACTGGTTTGAATTACCTCATTGTTGAAGAGAACCATGTCCATCAGAACTGATCATCATATAGTATTGTTGTTGCCTAGTTCTCCTAGTTCTACTCATTTCACTTAGCATAGTTCATGTAGGTCTCTCCAGGCCTCTCGGAAATCATTCTGCTGGTTGTTTCTTATAGAGCAATAATATTCCATAACATTCATATACCATAATTTATTCAACCATTCTCCAACTGATGGGCATCCTTTCAGTTTCCAGTTTCTTCCCACTACAAAAAGGGCTGCCACAAACATTCTTGCACATGTGGGGCCCTTTCCCTCCTTTAAGATTTCTTTTGGATATAGGCCCAGTAGAAACACTGCTGGGTCAAAGGGCATGCACAATTTGATAATTCTTTGAGCATAGTTCCAGATAGCTCTCCAGAATGGTTGGATGCATTCACGGTTCCACCACCAATGTATCAGTGTCCCACATCCCCTCCAACATTCACCATTATCTTTTCCTGTTATCTTAACCAATCTGACAGGTGTGTAGTGGTATCTCAGAGTTGTCTTAAATTGCATTTGTTTGATCAAGAGTGATTTGGAGCAGCTTTTCATATGACTAGAAATGGTTTTGATTTCATCATCTGAAAATTGTCTGTTCATATCCCTTGACAATTTATCAATTGGAGAATGCCTTGAATTCTTTTATATTTGAGTTAATTCTCTATATATTTTAGAAATGAGGCCTTTATCTGAACCTTTGAATGTAAAAATGTTTCCCAGTTTATGGCTTCCCTTCTAATCTTGTCTGCATTTGTTTTGTTTGTACAAAAACTTTTTAACTTGATATAGTCAAAATTATCTATTTTGTTATTAATGATGATCTCTAGTTCTTCTTTGGCCACAAAGATCTGAGATCCTCCACATATCTGAGAGGTAAACCATCCTACATTCTTCTAATTTGTTTATAATATAATTCTTTGTCTAGATCATGAATCCATTTTGACCTTATCTTGGTATATGGCGTTAGGTGTGAGTCAATGCGTAGTTTCTTCTATACTAGTTTCCAATTTTCCCAGCAGTTTTTGTCAAATAGTGAGTTTTAGTGAGTTTTTATCCCAAAAGCTGGGGTTTTGGGGGTTTATCAAACAATAGATTACTATAGTCTTTGACTATTTTGTCCTGTGAACAAACCTATTCCACTGTCAACTATTCTGTTTCTTAGCCAGTACCAAATGGTTTTGATGATTGCTGCTTTATAAAATAGCTTTAGATCTGGTAGAGGTAGGACACCATCCTTTGCTTTTTTTCCCATTAATTCCCTTGAAATTCTTGACCTTTTGTTTTTCCAGATGAATTTTGTTGTTATTTTTTCTATTCAGTAAAATAATTTCTTGGGAGTTTAATTGATACAGCACTAAATAAATAGATTAGTTTAGGTAGTATTGTCATCTTTATTATATTTGCTTGACCTATCTAAGAGCACTTGATATTTTTCCAATTGTTTATATTTCACTTTATTTGTGCAGAGAGTGTTTTGCACTTTTGTTTTTATAGATCCTGACTTTCCATTGGCAGATATATTCCCAAATATTTTATACTATCAAAAGTTATTTTAAATGGAATTTCTCTTTGTATCTCTTGCTGTTGGATTTTGTTAGTGAGGTATAAAAATGCTGATGATCTATGTGGATTTATTCTGTATCCTGCAACTTTGCTAAAGTTGTGGATTAATTCTAATAGTTTTTTAGTGGATTCTCTAGAGTTCTCTAAGTAGACCATCATATCATCTTCAAAGAGTGATAATTTGGTTTCCTTATGACCTACTCTAATTCCTTTAATCTCTTTTTCTTGTCTTATTACCAAAGCTAGCATTTCTAATACAATATTGAATAGTAATGGTGATAGTGGGCAACATTATTGCACCCCTGATCTTATTGGGAATGGTTCCAGTTTATCACCATTACATATGATGCTAGCAGGTGGTTTTAAATAGTTGCTACTGACTATTTTAAGGAAAAGTCCATTTATTTCTATATTCTCTACGGTTTTTAAAAGGAATGGATTTTGGATTTTTTTCAAATGCTTTTTCTGCATCTATTGAGATAAAAAATTATGTTTTTTGTTAATTTGGTTATTGATATAGTCAATTATGCTAATAGTTTTCCTAATATTGAACCATCCCTGCATTCCTGGTATAAATCCTACTTGATCATGGTATATTATTCTGGGGATGATTTTCTGTAATCTCTTTGCTAATATTTTATTTAAGATTTTTGCATCAATATTCATTAGGAATTTGGTCTATAATTTTCTTTCCCTGTTTTGTTCTACCTGGTTTAGGTATCAGTACCATGTCTGTCTCATAAAAGAAATTTGGCAGGAATCCTTCATTCCCTATTTTTTCACATAATTTATATAATATTAGAGTTAATTGTTCTTTAAATGTTGGGTAGAATTCACATGTAAATCCATCTGGTCCTGGGGATTTTTTCTTAGGGAGTTGATTAATGACTTGTTCTATTTCTTTTTCTAAAGGGAGACTATTTAAATAATTTATTTGCTCTTCTGTCAATCTGGTCCATCTATATTTTTCTAGATATTCCTCCATTTCACTTAGGTTATCAAGTTTATTGGCATAAAGTTGGGCAAAGTAACTCCTAATTATTACTCTAATTTCCTCTTCATTGGTGGAAAGTTCTCCCTTTTCATTTTTGAGACTAACAATTTGATTTTCCTCTTTCCTTTTTCTAATCAAATTAACTAGAGGTTTATCTATTTTGTTGTTTTTTTCATAAAACCTACTTTTAGTTTTATTTATTAATTCAGTAGTTTGTTTTTTTTTTTTACTTTCAATTTTATTAACCTCTCCTTTTATTTTTAGGATTTCAAGTTTGGTATTTGATTGGGGGTTTTTAGTTTGTTCTTTTTCTAGCTTTTTTAGTTGTAAGCCCCATTTATTGATTTTCTCTTTCTCTGTTTTATGCAAATAAGCATCTAGAGATATAAAAATTTCCCCTTATAACTGCTTTGGCTGCAACCCACAAATTTTGGTATGTTATCTTATTATTGTCATTCTCTTGGATGAAATTAGTAATTGTGTCTGTAACTTGCTGTTTCACACATTCATTCTTTAGGATGAGATTATTTAGTTTCCAATTGCTTTTTGATCTATTTTCTCCTGGCCTTATATTGCATGTGATTTTTATTGCATCATGATCTGAAAAAAAATGCATTTACTATTTCTGCCTTTCTGCATTTGATTTTGAGGTTTATATGTCCTAACACATGGTCAATTTTTGTATAAGTTCCATGAACTGCTGAGAAAAAAGTAAACTCCTTTCTGTCTCCATTTACTTTCCTCCAAAGATCTGTCACACCTAACTTTTCTAACATTTTGTTTACCTCCTTAAATTCTTTCTTATTTATTTTGTGGTTCAATTTATCTAGTTCTGAGAGATGAAAGTTGAGATCTGCCACTAGTATAGTTTTTCTGTCTGTTTCTTCTTGCATCTCTCTTAACTTCTCTATAAAGTTGGATGCTATACCACTATACCATATATGTTTAGTATTGATATTGCTTCATTATCTATGGTACCCTTTAGTAAGATATGGTTTCCTTCCTTGTCTCTTTTAATTAGATCTGTCTTTGCTTTTACTTGATCTGAGATCAGCATTGCTACCCCTGCTTTTTTTTGTTCATCTGAAGCATAATAAATTCTGCTCCAGACCTTTACCTTCACTCTGTATGTATTATTATGCTTTAAATGTGTTTCTTGTCAATAGCATGTTGTTGGATTTTGGCTTTTCATCCATCTGCTATCTGCTTCCACTTTATGGGAGAGTTCATTCCATCACATCCACAGTTAAAATAACTAATTCTGTATTTCCTGCCATCTTATTTACTCTAGGTTATGCTTTTCTCTTTCCTATCCCCTTTCCCTGTTCCCTAGTATTTTGCTTTTGATAATCACTTCTCTCAAACAATCCTCCCCCTTTAGAGCCCCACCCTTTTTTATACCTTTTCCCTGATTCTTCTGTTTTCCCTTCTATTAGTCTTTCCCTTTCTTTTCCCCCTTTCCCTCCTATTTCCTTATAAGATAGGACAAGTTTCTTTGTGATACCAAATTCATCTATTATTCTCTCAGAGCCAAATCTGATGAGATTAAATTAGCACAATGCTCATCCCCCTCTCTTCTTTCTCTCAATTATAATAGGTTTTCTTTGCCTCTAATTTCCCTCATTTTCCCTCTTTTTTCCTCTTCTTCCCATGTTATCCCTTTTCTACCTCTGATTTCTTTTTCATATTATCATAATATAATAATCATAATCATAATATCATAATAAAATCAACCCTCATTCTCTAAGTATATCCATAACACAAATATAGTTCTCAAGAGGTTTTTTTTTTCTTTTTACCTTTTTATGTTTCCCTTGACTTCTGTGTTTGAAGATCAAATTTTTTGTTCAATTCTGGTCTTTTCATTAGAAATAGGTAAAATTCACCTATATCATTGAATGTTCATCTTCTTTCCTAAAAGATAATGCTCATTTTAACCGGATAGCTTATTCTTGGCTGTAATCCCAGTTCCTTTGCTTTTCAGAATGTCAGATTCCAGGCCCTTCGATCCTTTAGGGTGGAAGCTGCTAGGTCCTGGGTGATCCTAATTGTTTCTCCTTGGTATTTAAATTGATCCTTTCTGGATGCTTGCAATATCTTTTCCTGAAATATAGTCACGATATTCCTGGGGGATTTACTTTTGAAGTTTCCTTCAGGAGGTGATTGGTGGATTGTTTCAATAGTTATTTTGCCTTCTGATTCTAAAATATCAGGGCAGTTTTCTTTCATGATTTCCTGGAAGATAGTGTCTAGGTTCTTTTTTTTCATCATGGCTTTCAGGAAGCCCTATAATCCTTAGATTGTCTCTCCTATATCTATTTTCCTTGTCAGTTTTTTTTCCTAGGAGATATTTCATATTTTCTTCTATCTTTTCTTTTTTTGTTGTTTTTGTTTGACTGATTCTTGAAGTCTTGTTGAGTCATTCACTTCCATTTGTTCAATTCTAATTTTCAATGTCTTATTTTCTTCAGTTACTGTTTTTAAGCTCCTTTTGCAATTCACCAATTACATTTTTTGTTCATTGCATTCTTTTTTCTATTTTTTCTATTTTTTTTGCAATGATCTCATTTTATTTCCCCATATTTCTTCTAACTCTCTTTTAAGATCTTTTATGCAATCTTCAAAGAAAGCCTTGTGACATGAGGTCCAGCTTATGTCTCCCTTTGGGGCTTTTTTCTGGAGTTGCTTTACCTTTAGGGACCCCAGGATTTGAAGTCTGTTCTTCCCTCTCTCCATAAAAGCTGTCTATGGTAAGATTTCTTTTTGGTTTTGTATTCATTTTTTTAAGGTGTGAGGTCTGTTGGAGGCAAAGGAGGGACAGCTGCTTTAATTTGGTTTGGGGCAGTTCTGCTGATTGAGTTATTTCAGGGGCTAGGCAGTTCTGCTGATTGATTGATTGCTTTAGGGTGTTGTGTAATGGCAGCTAGGTCTGGTGCTCTTCAAGGGTTCAGTGGTTCACAATTTACCCCCCACAAAAGGCAGATCTGCCAAACCACCTGCTTACAATCAGGACAGATTGGCCCAGGAGGCCCACAGAAGACTCCCAGGTGTGTAAAAGCCACAGTGCTTTGACTCCTGCTCAAGCTCCCTGCTCCAGCTCCCTTCCCTGGTATCCCTGTTCTGCAGTCTGGGTTTGGCAGACCACCCCCCTGCCCAATTGAAACAGACCTCTTTTGAAGTTCTTCCAGGATATCTTCTTCTAGAAATGTGTTGTCCTCCAGATATTGTTTGACTCCAGATCTTTGACTTCAAAACTAGTCTAGAGGCTTCATCTGCTGTTGGTTTGAGGGAAGATTAGAGGAGGTTACAGAGACTTGTGTCTGATCTCCACCATCTTGGCTCCACCCCCAGAAGTCCCCATTTGGATTTTATTGTGTTATATGATAAGATCATAGTTTAGACTTAATTCCTACTACTCTGCTTTATTGTTTTCCTAGCCGTTTTGTCAATGTGTGAATCATAACTGCAATAATTGAGATCCTTGTGTTGATTAAATATGATATTACTATGTTCATTTGCTTCTGAATTTTAGATCTTCAATCCCTTCCACTGAACAACATTTCTATTTCAATTAGTATCAAATAGTTTGTTGATTATTACTTTTTAGTTCAGTTTCAAAATCTGCTGCTACAAGGCTTCCTCCTTTCATTTTTTAAACATTTTCCTTGAGAGTCTTAACTTCATACTGATTGTTAATATTTTTTTCCTGATGCTATAAAGTAGCCCATTGATAGTTCAATTGGTATGATAGTAAATCAGAAAATTAACTTAAATAGTACTATCATATGTAATACATATTGTTATATAAAATTACATATAATATGGATTGTTATATATAATATATTAGTCTGTCCTAATAATAATAATCAATAAATCTTCAATTGTTGGTGTATATTTTTAATAAAATATTTTTTCATTTCATTTAAATAATTCATATCCATGTCTTATTAAATGGATTCCCAAATACTTAATAATTTCTATAACAATTTTAAATAGAATTTTTCTATCTTTTTGGGATAGTTTTTATAGATTATATACAAAAACGCTAATGATTTTATGTTTTTGTTCTATGTACTGAGATTTTACTAAAATTGTTTTAATTTTAATTAAATCTCTAGGCTTAATTAAGTAAAAATCACGAGAGAGGAGACAGAGACAGAGACAGAGAAAAAGAGAGAGAGAGAGAGATGATGATGATGATGATAATGATGATGATGATGATGATGATGATGATTTTGCTTCCTTTATCCCTATGTCTTTTTCATCATTATTTTCTTGGCATTGTATAACTAGCAATTTAAGGAATATATCAAATAATAATGACTATCATGGATAGCTTTATTTTAACCCTGATCTTATTAGGCAGGTCTTTAGTGCTTCTCCATTTCAGATAATACTAACTCAGTTTCATATAAAAAGTATTTACTTTATCAAGGAAAGATACATTCATCCCAATCATTTAAAAAAATTAACATACAAAGATTTTCTGTATGTGTTGATATAATCATATTTTGTTTTGTTATTAATATGGCCTTTTATGTTTATAGTTTTCCTAATATTGAATGAACCTGCATTCTTGATATAAATTCAATGTAGACATAAATCCAATGTAGGCAGCTAGATGGTACAGTGGATAAAGTGGAGAAGTTGGAGAAGGAAAGACAAACCATTCTAGTATCTCTGTCAAGACAACCACAAAATGGAGTCAAGAAGAATTGGAGGTGACTGAAAAATTATTGAACAAAACATAATATATAATAGCCTCATTGTTAATATATTACCCAGTATTTTACATTAATACTTATTATGGATATTGCTGCATAATTTTATTATCTGTATTTAATTTAATTTTTCATTATTTTATGCAAAATTCTGGTTATGCCTATCCCAGTTTTTAGAAAATGGGAACTCCTAGAGGGCAAGGATAATTTCTTGATTCTGTATCACTATCACCAATCTGAGCAGCTTGTATATAGTATTATGTTCTTAATAAATGTTTATTTAATCGAATCAGATTAAAATCAATCAAATCAACTTAAAGTAACAAAAGTGACAGAGCCAGGATATAAGTAAGCCATTTGGCTTCTCCA
Organism: Myrmecobius fasciatus; assembly: GCA_023553655.1. Classification (NCBI taxonomy): domain Eukaryota; kingdom Metazoa; phylum Chordata; class Mammalia; order Dasyuromorphia; family Myrmecobiidae; genus Myrmecobius; species Myrmecobius fasciatus. Next base: position 128,965 of record JAJPUD010001752.1, read on the forward strand.
GCATTCTAATCATTACATCATGACGCTTCTATCTTTTCTACCAGAATATCTAAAACATGTGTTTTCTGTTGCACTAATATGACATATAATCTTATACTGATCTCCAATGTTGTTTTTCAGTTGTTTCTGTGATATTCAATTCTTTGGGACCTCATTTGGTGTTTACTTGGCAAAGATACTGAAGTAGTTCCCAATTTACTTCTTCAGCTCATTTTATAGATGAGGAACTTGAGGCAAACTAGGTTAAGTGACTTGCCCAGGGTTTTCTGAGGTCAGATTTGAACTCAGGTGTTCCTGACTCCTAGCCTAGCACTATAGCTCTAGCACCATCTACCTGTTCTTAATAATTCCATTACTTGTTATTTAAATGTTTGATGTGTCTTGACTAGAATGAAAGCCCATTTGAAGGCAGGGATTACGTATTATACTCCTTTAAATATCCTCACAGGACCTTATAAAGAACTTAATATAGACCAACACAGTCTATTCTCTCTATATTTTCTTGGACTGTATAAATGAATCTATGAGATAGTTTTCCATAAATCTCAACCCTCTCTGTTGCAGATTTCTTGAGATTTGTAGAACTTCATGGATTGACCTTCATAGAATTTATGCTGACATAAACTCCATAGAGTTAGTACAGTTCAGTATCTACAGTATAATACAATACAACAAAATTAAGTGCTAATGGTAAGACAGGCACTGTGCTAAACATTGGGAGTAAAAATAAGAAAAATAAAGTCAGTCCCCACCCTGAACAACCTTATAAAAATGAATTTGAAGGGGCATAATAGTGATGGTGGTAGTGGAATGGAAACCAACAGAGTTGCTGATGGCAAAAGAAGAGATTATGAAATAACAAGTGCTAAACATCTATGTATTATACTGTGTTTTTTTTCTTAATAAAGCTTTTTATTTACAAAACATATGAGTGACCTTTCAACATTGACCTTTGCAAAAAAAACTTTTTTTTCCCAAGCTTTTCCTTTCCTTCCCCCCACCCCCCACCCCTAGATGACAGGTAATCTAATACATGCTAGATAGGATAAATTATATGACAAATACAATACATGTATACATATCTATACATTTATCTTACTGCACAAGAAACATCAGATCTAGAAAGAGAAGAAGAAAAAAACAACCTAAGAAGGAAAACAAAATGCATGGAAATATTCACAGAAAGCGTTAAAATGCTGTGTTGTGGTTCACTCTCAGTTCCCACAGGCCTCTCTCTGGATGTATATGACTATCTTCATCGCAGCACAACTGGTTTGAATCACATCATTGTTGAAGAGAACCATGTCCATCAAAATTGATCATCGTATAGTCTTGTTGCTGTGTATAATGTTCTCCTGGTTCTGCTGATTTCACTCAGCATCAGTTCATGCAAGTCTCTCCAATCCTCTCTGAAATCCTCCTGTTGGTCATTTCTTACAGAACAATAATATTCCATAACATTCATATACCATAATTTATTCAGCCATTCTCCAATTGATGGGCATCTTTTCAATTTCCAGTTTCTTGCCACTACAAAAAGGGCTGCCACAAACATTTTTGCACATGTGGGTCCCTTTCCCTCCTTTAAAATCTCTTTGGGATATAGGCCCAGTAGAAACACTGCTGGGTCAAAGGGTATGCACTGTTTGATAACTTTTTGAGCATAGCTCCAAATTGCTCTCCAGAATGGTTGGATCCATTCACGGTTCCACCACCAATGTATCAGTGTCCCAGTTTTCCCACATCCCCTCCAACAGGTATCATTATCATTTCCTGTCATTTTAGCCAATCTGACAGGTGTGTAGTGGTATCTCAGAGTTGTCTTAATTTGCATTTCTCTGATCAATAGTGACTTGGAGCACCTTTTCATGTGATCGGAAATAGTTTCAATTTCTTCGTCTGAAAATTGTCTGTTCATATCTTTTGACCATTTGTCAATTGGAGAATGACTTGAATTCGTATATATTTGAGTCAATTCTCTATATATTTTAGAAATGAGGCCTTTATCAGAACCTTTGGATGTAAAAATATTTCCCAGTTTACTGCTACCCTTCTACTCTTGTCTGCATTCATTTTGTTTGTACAAAAACTTTTTAACTTGATATAGTCAAACTTATCTATTCTGTGATTAATGATGACCTCTAGTTCTTCTTTGGTCACAAATTCCTTCCCCCTCCACAGGTCTGAGAGGTAAACCATCCTACATTGTTCCAATTTGTTTATAATATCATTCTTTATGCCAGGATCATGAATCCATTTTGACCTTATCTTGGTATATGGTGTTAGGTGTGGGTCAATGCCTAATTTCTTCCAGACTAGTTTCCAATTATCCCAGCAGTTTTTGTCAAATAGTGAGTTTTTAATCCCAAAAACTGGGGTCTTTGGGTTTATCAAACACTAGATTACAATTGTCATTGAGTATTTTGTCCTGTGAACCTAACCTATTCCACTGATCCACTACTCTATTTCTTATCCAGTACCAAATGGTTTTGGTGACCACTGCTTTATAATATAGTTTTAGATCTGGTGCAGCTAGGCCACCCTCATTTGCATTTTTTTCATTAATTCCCTTGAAATTCTTGACCTTTTGTTTTTCCAGATGAAATTTGCTGTTATTTTTTCTAGTTCAGTTAAATAATCTCTTGGGAGTTTGATTGGTATAGCACTAAATAGATAGATTAGTTTAGGTAGCATTGCCATCTTTATTATATTCGCTCGACCTATCCAAGAGCACTTGATGTTTTTCCAATTGTTTAGATCTGACTTTATTTGTGTGGAGAGTGTTTTGTAGTTTTGCTCATATAGATCCTGACTTTCCCTTGGCAGATATATTCCCAAATATTTTATACTATCAATAGTTATTTTGAATGGAATTTCTCTTTGTATCTCTTGCTGTTGCATTTTGTTGGTGATGTATAAAAATGCTGATCATTTATGTGGATTTATTTTGTATCCTGCCACTTTGCTAAAGTTGTGGATTAATTCTAATAGTTTTTAGTTGATTCTCTAGGGTTCTCTAAGTAGACCATCATATCATCTGCAAAGAGTGATAATTTGGTTTCCTCATGACCTACTCTAATTCCTTTAATCTCTTTTTCTTGTCTTATTGCCAAGGCTAGCATTTCTAATACAATATTGAACAGTAATGGTGATAGTGGGCAACCTTGTTTCACCCCTGATCTTATTGGGAATGGTTCCAGTTTATCACCATTACATATGATGCTAGCTGATAGTTTTAAATAGATGCTACCGACTATTTTAAGGAAAAGTCCATTAATTCCTATACTCTCTAATGTTTTAATAGGAATGGATGTTGGATTTTATCAAATGCTTTTTCTGCATCTATTGAGATTATCATATGTTTTTTGTTAATTTGGTTATTAATATAGTCAATTATGTTAATAGTTTTCCTAATATTGAACCATCCCTGCATTCCTAGTATAAATCCTACTTGGTCATGGTGTATTATTCTAGGAATGATTTTCTGTAATCTCTTTGCTAATATTTTATTTAAGATTTTTGCATCAATATTCATTAAGGAGATTGGTCTATAATTTTCTTTCTCTGTTTTTGTTTTACCTGGTTTAGATATCAGTACCATGTCTGTATCATAAAAAGAGTTTGGTAGGAGTCCTTCATTCCCTATTTTTTCGAATAGTTTATATAATATTGTAGTTAACTGTTTTTTAAATGTTTGGTAGAATTCACATGTAAATCCATCTGGTCCTGGGGATTTTTTCTTA
>JAJPUD010001752.1:141741-168756 GCA_023553655.1 Myrmecobius fasciatus
TACCTCTAATTTCTTTTTGAGTTTATCATATCATAATAATCATAAAATCACAATAAACATATAATAATAATCATCAAATCACAGTAATCATATGATAATAATCATAAAATCACAGTAATCGTATCATAATCATAACATAATAATAGATTCATAAAATCAACCCTCATTCTATAAGTATCTATAACATAAATATAGTTCTCAAGAGTTATTTTTTCTTGTTACCTTTTTATGTTTCTCTTGTGTTCTGTGTTTGTAGATCAAATTTTTTTTTCAGTTCTGGTCTTTTCAGTAGAAATAGGTGAAATTCTCCTATATCATTGAATGACCATCTTCTTCCCTGGAAGATAATGCTCATTCTAGCTGGGTAACTTATTCTTGGCTGTAATCCAAGTTCCTTTGCCGTTTGGAATATCTGATTCCAGGCCCTTTGATCCTTCAAAGTAGAAGCTGCTAGGTCCTGTGTGATCCTAATTGTGCCTCCTCGATATTTAAATTGTTTTTTTCTGGCTTCTCGTAATATCTTTTCCTTGGTATGATAGTTCTGGAATTTAGTCACGATATTTCTGGGGGACTTAATTTTTGGGTTTCTTTCAGGAGGTGATTGGTGGATTGTTTCAATAAGTATTTTGCCTTCTGGGTCTAAAATATCAGGGCATTTTTCTTTTATGATTTCCTGGAAGATAGTGTCTAGGTTCTTTTTTTCATCATGGCTTTCAGGAAGCCCTATAATCCTTAGATTGTCTCTCCTAGATCTATTTTCCAGGTCAGTTGTTTTTCCTAGGAGATATTTCATGTTTTTCTCTATCTTTTCATTTTTTTGTTTTTGTTCAACTGATTCTTGAAGTCTTGATGAGTCATTAATTTCCAATTGTTCGATTCTAATTTTTAATGTCTTATTTTCTTCAGTTACTGTTTTTAGTTCCTTTTGCAATTGACCAATTACATTTTTTTTGTTCATTGCATTCTTTTTCCATTTTTTCTATTTTATTTTGCAGTGATCTCTTTTCGTTTCCCCATGTTTCTTCTAACTCTCTTTTAAGATTTTTTATGCAATCTTCAAAGAAAGCCTTGTGACATGGAGACCAATTTATGTCTCTCTTTGGGGCTTTTTCTGGAGTTGCTTTACCTTTAGGGGCCTCAGGATTTGAGGTCTGTTCTTCCCTCTCTCCATAAAAGTTGTCTATGGTGAGAGCTCTTTTTGATTTTTTATTCATTTTTTTTAAAGGTGTGAGGTCTGTTTAGGGCAAAGGTGGGACAGCTGCTTTAATTTGCCCTGGGGCAGTTCTGCTGATTGAGTTATTTCAGGAACTGGGCAGTTCTGCTGATTGAATTATGTCAGGTGCTGGGCAGCTCCGCTGATTGAATTATTTCTGGTGCTTATCAGTCCTGTTGTTTGATTGATTACTTTAAGGTGCTGTGTAATGGCAGCTAGGTCCGATGCTCATCAGGGGTTCAGTGGTTCACAATCTATCCCCCTCAAAAGGCAGACCCTCCAAACCACCTGCCCACAATCAGGACAAATTGTTCCAAGAGGCCCGCAGAAGACTCCCAGGTGTGTGAAAAGCACAACGCTCCCACTCCTGTTGCGACTCCTGTTCCAGCTCCCTGCTCCAGCTCCCTGCCCCGGTCTCCCTGCGCTGCAGTCTGGGTTCAGTAGGCCACCCCCCTGCCCAATTAAAACAGACCTGTTTTGAGGTTCTTCCAGAGTATCTTCTTCTAGAATCGTGTTGTTCTCCAGATATTGTGGATTTTTTTTGCTTCAGAATCAGTCTAGAGGCTTCATACGTTGTTGGTTTAAGGGAAGGTTAGAGGCGGTTACAGAGACTCCTGTCTGATCTCCACCACCATGGCTCCACCCCCGGAAGGAAGTGCATACTGTGTTTATTATATTGAGAGTCAGTGTGCTATAGTGCAAAGAAGTACCAATTCTTATTTCATGGGACATGAATCCATCAGGGGTTCATGAGAATGGTCATGTGTTTCATGCTAAAAATTACTTGATGAAACCTGAAATAATACATAATCATAGAATATTATGAGTAATTTACTAAGTTGTCCTGTATTCATAATTTATTTGTTGGTAATTTGCTGTTGCTGCTGCTGTTCTTGTTCTTGTTGAAAGGGGTTCATGAAACAGAAAATAATGGGTAACACAAGTATAGTGGGAACAAGTTCTGACCCAAAATTCTAATCTGGCTGCCCATATTAATTTATTGCATGATACTGCCCTCATCATTTAACTTCTATATACTTTAGTTTTTTAAAGAATTTGTAAAATAAAGTCATTTTAATGAAATAATCCCTAAAGTTTCTTCTCGTCATAAAATCCTGTGATTTTATCTAACATGATTTCAATCAATGAACAAAGAGAATTTAAAGCAAAATGTTATCTTCTAAAACTTTATGATTTAATAGAATAATAGGATATGACTAGATAATTCTCTCTCATAGGACTGTGACAAGTTGGAAGAAAACTTAAAAGTCAAGCATCTCACTTTAGAGTTGAAAAAATAAAGATGCAGAAGAACTAAGGAGCACAACTAGTTAATGGCAGAATCAGAACTAATACGCATCTCCTGGATACTCTTACCATTGCACAATGTTTAAATACTTCAAATAAATTTAATTAGTAGAAAAACATTAGTTCAAATCAACAAATATTTATCAAGTGCCTACTATATACTAGGTATTCAGTACTATGCTGTATTTCCTAAAGTCTTTATTTGAGTTAAGCTTGCAAATCACAGTGAAAATCTCCAACCCCAAAACAACTCTCTATTACCAGACTATGCAAGAGCCATAGAAGTTGCTGCATAATAGATTTGCAATTTCAAAAGCAATCATCTTTTTTCTATGCTAACATGGCATGGAAATGCTTGTTTTATTTCTTAAGTTCAAAATAAAATAAAATTTTAAAAGTCAAATAGCAAAGATATTTAATTAAATCATGAAATAAATCTAAATAAGGAAGAAATCAAGTTTTAGTATCACTTTGCCCCATGCATAAATAAATACGGTATTCAAAACCTCTCTAATTGAGAAGACAGGATAGAATTCTTCCAGGGATCACTCATCAAAGCATTGTGAAATTGTACCACATCCTATGAGTAGAAAGGGTGAGGAAACTCTCCCAGACCCATCTCCTCTTAACAAGTTAGCATGTGACCAGACTGGAGATCAAATATCCTTTTCTGGCAAATTGGAATTAAATTAAATAGGTTCCAGGGTTCTACCCAGACATATTTATCTATCTGTCTGTCTTTGTCTCTCTGCCTTTTTGGCCAGATATAATTCCTCTGAGACATATAGGTTAAAGAACTCATAATAAGTGATCCTCTTTAGAACCTAAGAACTATAAAGCATAAAGTCTCATACAGAAAAATTTGGTTTAAGTGCTACATGGAGTTGAAAACAGGGTTAAGATTTCTTATGTTATAATTATTACTCTGTACCACTCCATTAACAACAAATAAATGTAAATAAAAACTAAAAATTCTTAGGTCAAAGAGATTTTTATTGAACCATTCATTTTCCACATGCTGATTTTTTTTGGCATCTGCCACAGGCAGGTTGATAACTGATGGGCTGTCATTATAATCAGTTCTCTTCCTTACTTTTTAAATTACATGGAGCATCCATCTCAGGCACCTTCACTAGAATTATAGATCTGGAGGATAAATTCAGAACTAGAGCCAAATCTACATTTTTAATGGAAAAAAATCTAACTACATCAACTCTTCAAGCTATTGATCAAACCTTGATACTCTCATATGTCTTGGATTGAACCAAAGAACATTGTGCTGCAGTCACTTTCTGATGAAGTCTATCAACTGCTTATTAAGCAAAGGAGACATAAAGAACAATGTGCCGTTTTCTCCCCATGTAATTATTCTTGAAATGACAGATATATTATAAAAATTTCTACCTACCATAGGGACCCACAGACATAAGCTACAAGAGGACAATGAACAATGAAGCAGGAAGTTGGGGAAAGATGTTTTTGTTTATATATGTGTGTATATGTGTACATATATATACACACATATATATACATATATAAATATATATATGTACACACATACACACACTACATAGCATGACTCAATACAAACATGACAGTTGGGAACAGCCCCAAGAAAATGGTCAGGAATATTAAGGGTCTCTAGTAAACAGGTAGGACTACTCAATCACAGAAAGGTAAGCCAGTGAGATTTCAGCTTAACTTTGTGAGCAATCCCAGAAATACAATATGGAGAGAGGTACACAATAACTCATAATTTTAAAAGTGTGTGTTGGGAAGAAGGAATGACATCACATATTATAGTTTCTTTTAACCATTAAGGAAAAAATATGTTATCATAAGAATACTATCATTGCCCTCAAGAGAGAAAAAAGAGGGAAAAAAGTTTTCCTTCTTTCATATGGATTCTGAAATTACTATGTGGACACATATAAGCAATTGCATTCAACATGTGATTTGCCTTATTACTAATGATTTTTTTTGTTTCTTTTTGGTCTGTATCTCTGATTTTATTCTTGGGGGGGGGGAACTTCCTGCTATGAAAATGCCTTCCACTAATGCAGACCAGTAGCTCATAGCCTTAGAGAGTTCACTGAGGCACTGAAAAATGAAGTGACTTGCCCAGCATCACATAGCTAGTATGTATCAAGGACAGAATTTTAAACCAGTCTTTTTGACTATGAGACAAAGTTTCTATCCACTAAGATAACTTTTTTTTTTACTTTAAATTAAGGATTTCCATTAAGAGGAAGTCTACTCTTTTTCTTCTTACATTAAATCTGCAGAACATGCTTATTCACCCTAAATGAATGAGGGAATATTGGGCAGAAGAGATAACTAGAAATCTTTTCCTCTCCACACAAAGGAAAAGTCTTACTAAATGTTGTTCTCTAACTCAAAAAAGGAACAGAACTCTTGAAGGGTACATGACCTACTTAAAGAAGAAATATGCCTTGGTACAGAAAATCCAAATATTTGTCAAGTTTGCAAGTTACATCAAATTAACTGACAAATATTCTTAAAGGTTTACCATGCACTCAATGGGTTAGGTAGAAGACAGGGTACCTGCACTCACATTGATTTATGAGCTTGTTAATCTATCTTGATAATATAGAAGCAAGGTCCTTTTAATTATGTTATATGAGCCAGTCACTAGCTAGTTCAAACATACACCTGGGGAATGGGGCAGAAATTGACCGTGCAATTTTCAGAGAAATATCTTCTGTTTGTTTCAGTATTCTGCCAGCAAATTGTCTGCATCTCTCCATTACTAGCTCATCATGAGATTACATGATCACAACACAGCAGTTCTTAAAAGGGGGCAATTTCAATTATTATGGAAGACTCAAAACATTATCATTAAGATAAAAACATAGTAGGTGGAAAAATCATAGGCTAGATGCTCATATGAAGCAACTAATTATTATCTACAAAGTCCATATTTTCCTAATTATAACATCATGTTCAGTAAAGTTAAGGTTTTGTCAGCTGTCTTTTAGAAACTCTTAGCTTGGAAAGCTTATGTAACTATAAAAGTGAAACAGCATAATCATAATGGATATGTCTTATAAGGAAAGGTTACTATTAAAAACTGAATAAAACAGTACATGGCATTTCTTCTTTTTTTTAAGTATATGTTCAATGAGAAGCAGTTCATTTTATAGCTCATGTAAAAAAGCATAATGAAAAACAAAATTAAATGAAAATTACTAAGTCAATAGAGAAATCTGGATCTTGTGTCATTGGGACATTGAAAACATTGGGAAGCAGTCTGATGTGATAGACCTATCTATCAGATATGATAGATTGGATATCAGAGGGAGTGATATCTATACCCAGAGAGAAGACTGTGGGAAGTGAGTGGGGATTACAACACAGCATTTTCACTCTTTTTGTTGTTGTTTGCTTGCATTTTTTTTCTTACTCATTTACTTTCCTTTTTGATATGATTTTTTTCTGTGCAGCAAGAGAGTTGTATAAATATGTTTACACCTATTGGATTTAACATATATTATAACATGTTTAAACACATATTGGATGCTTGCCATCTAGGGCAGGGGATGGGGGATAGGAGGGAAAATCTGAAACCCAGGGCTATGCAAGGGTCAATATTGAAAAAAAATATCTGTGCATATATTTTGAAAATAAAAAAATAAAAATAATCACCAGATCTCAGTGTCAACATCTACGAAATAAAGGGGCTGTACTATCTGGCTTCTAGCATTCATTATGACTTTACATCTATGTTTCTATTGTAGCACTTGCCCTGGAGCTGTCCTCCTAGAACATACTCATACCTACTCATACTGGCAGACTGGGACCCCAGAGTACAGATTCTACTTACATCTGTCCTCGAGATTCTATAGTTGATACTAACAGTTTAAGGTGTATCTTTTGAGCCCTAACCAGTGTTTTCCCTTCAATGAATATCAATTGATATTAATAAGTCACCATATGTTTGTTTTTGTTTTTTAAAGAAAGAATTATTTACTGTGGTGGTATAGTTGGAATAAACTTTTTGTCTCCAAAACCTTTGATACATTTTTTGCCAGTACATACAGACAAGTTCAGGGGAAATGTAATGAAGTTTGATGACATGTAACAAAAGGAAAATGCACAGTTCCTAGAAGTCTTTTTGTTGGACTCTTCAAAATATTACCCTTAGGTATGGTATAACTTTTCCTCTGAGCTCCATAAAGAGCTATGAATCAGCCTTTCTTAAATACTTCCAAACTGTCCTTGACTCGTTATGAGACAATATCATCAACCTTTACTATCCCTCGACACTGTTAGGATACTGATGAAAAAGTCCAAATCCTTGAATCCACTAAAGTTTGAGAACCTCTTCAGCCCAACCTAGGGGGCCAGAATGGGAAAGAAGACATGTTCAAGCCCATGGCTAAGATAATATTCCTTCCTTCTTCCAATTTTTTTCTCATGATTTGATTCCAAGGCTTTCTTTCACTCTGTGCTACCATATGCTCAAATTATCGGGTTCTTAAATAGCTTGTTCTTTTGTAAATAATGCACAGAACCTAACCAAGTTTCCTTTACAAATCTAAACACACTTCCTATTCAACATCACTTAAATTCATTCAATGGTTTTCAAAGACATAAATTGATCAAGGACTTTTTGACACAGTCTAAAGCCTATTATTGAGTCATTCAAATAAAAAGTGTTCTTACCCAGCTAAAGTATTAGGGCATAGCACCTTGACACATTAAATTGGGTTGAGGATTTGACTGATGGTCTCAATCACATGCTATCCTTAACACTGTGATCTACTCCCCAACTACTTTCATACATATAAGAAGTAGATCACTTGCTAATTTGTTATTTAATTATAAAATTATGCCAAGTAAAATCAAATGCAATGACAATTTTGGGGGAAGGAAATATTTATTTATATGGGTCATGATCAGATATATTAAGTGACATAAAATCATGCCTCTTAAGCTAGGGTAAACCATAACATAAACCAGGGGTTTTAAACCTGAATTCTGTGATTTAAAAAAAATAATTGATTTCAATTTATGCAATTAAAAACATTATTCCAGGAAAAGTTCACTGGAATGCCAAAAGAATGCATGACAAAAATGTTTACAAACACTTTATATAAACAAAAGGTATTTATATTTTTCCAAACTTTCATTTCCTAAGAAATAAGAAAGATCTAATTTAAAAACCCTCTGAATAGTTACTTAAAGTTTGCACAATACTTTATAACATAACAACTTCATGTTGTAAAAAGTATTAGTATTATCTTATTCATTTTACAAATGAGGATTCTGCACTACAAGGAGTTTAAAATGACTTGCCTATTTTAACACATCCAGTAAGAGTTGAAGACAGAATTTGGAAATCTCTCTCCCGATTCTCTCATCCAATAAGTTTTCTTCTTTGCCACTCTTCTCTTATAATGAGTCATATATAAATGTGCAGAGTAGTAACCCTTAAGAAGGACCAAAATCTAGAGAAAATGTTCTATAATGAATGAACAAATGAGGAAACGAGAAAGATCTTTCTTCCTTATTCTTCTTAAAAACCTAGTCATCTAAAACTCCCTATATGCCTCCATTCTCTGTTTGGAAAGTGAAGGGAGAAACATCAGTGAAAAATTCTAGCCAAAGTGTAATTAAGGAACCAGTCTGACATAACAAAACAAAAACTAGACTGAAAGTCAGCAGATCTGGATTCTAGTCTCACCTCTTATTCTCAATTGCAAGATTCCTTTTTGCAAAATATGAATTGTAGCACCTGTGCTTCCTACCTTCCTAGGATTTCTTGAAGGTCAGAGGTGATAACAGTTATGACAATTCTTTGAACAATATATAATGTTATGTAAATATCATTATGATTAATAGTCAAAAGGAGATGAACTATATTTATATTCATTTATAAGTTTTGTTTTGATTGTAACATATACTAATCACAATGTGAATGGTAAAAGATAAAAAGAGATGGAAGCTGCAGAGAATTATGATTCACATGTTTGTGTCTCTGAGAAAAAGTGACAAAACTGATTTAATGATAATTGAATCCACAAACATGTCCCTCCCTGTCTCCCCTTCCCTTTGTATGGCCACAGACTGACTATTGGTTTCCTTTATAAGACCATGCTCCTATGTTCTGCTAGGTTAAAGACAGCTTTAGGGTTTAGAAGGCATCCCTAAATTTCCAAACCAATGCCTGTGGCAGCTATTAGCAACTCTCCTTACGAGATGACATTAGAATTGGCAAAGTGCACAAGAAGGCAAGTTAGTATGTGCTTTTATTTTTTAATGAGCAAAAGAAGAGAACAAACATTTGCTAACTGGAAAATATGTACTCCCTGTACTCAGCATAACATTAAAGTTTCGAGTTTTCACAATACATCTTGGTGTAAGTTACTTAGAAGTTCTGTATTTCATAATTAAACATTTCTCTACCATCTCCACCCTTAGAAATCTTCTTTTAATAAAAAAGGAAAAGTTACCTTCATTTTTCCATTTTTAAAGGATTAAGCTTTGCCATTTCTGAAATGATTTGTCTTTCTTTGATTTCTGTGCTCTTCCTTCCAATATGCAGAGATAACTAAAAACTACTCTCTTAAAAATCACATACATAAATCATATGATCATAAAGTCAGAATGCACCTTAGAGAACAATTAGTTCAATCCCATTTTGTAGATAAGGAAGCTAAGTCCTAGAGAAAGAAGGAACAGAAGTTGGGATAAGTACCTGGTCCACTGATTCCCAGTTTAGGACTAATGATTAGGATATTGAGAAATGTTATTGGAATAAAAAAGGTCACCAGAAATTCTGAATTAAGTGAAGTAATCTTATATTTTACTTCTTGATATTCTTACTAAGGACCTATTGCATAAAATTTTTGGTACTGCCAATTTATTTACTAATATTCTTCCTTCCCTTTACTTGTCTTGTTTCTATCTTTCCTTTTTTTCATTTTTCCCTTTCTCCTAATCTTTTCATGACTGCAGCTACCAATGCTTGTATTTCCATAAAGCAACATTTAATTTATTTCATTATTTATGAAGCACCAATCTTGCTCAGGGTTCTGAGCTAGTCACAGATCAAATAGTGACATGTACAACATGGTCTCTGTGACTTTAACATCTAATGTTGCACTGTAGCAGGAAACATTGGGGTTTCACAAAAGAGATGCTGCAGACAAGATGGAAAAATGTTTTATTCCTATTTTAATACCCTCCAATACTAGCTGCCTCCCAGAGCAAACACATTCAATGTTTATTCCTCCTCCTATACCACTCTCACAAAAATGAATGAAATGTGGAGTTAACATGAAATAATTGTTGTTTAAAAATAGAAAATAATATGAATGGAAAATGTGACTGTACTAGGAAAACCAAAAAAAAATCAGTAAAATACATCAAAAATTAATTGTGAATAATACACTTATGAATCTAAAATCAACAATGTGTCCAGCTATTTCTAGGTTCTATGAGAACCTATGTCTAGACCTAAGACCTAATGATCCATTAAAAAGAAAATAGATTTAGAGTCAGAAGACCTGGTTTTGAATCTCAAATTTACTTGCTACTTATATAGAGATGTATACTGTATATGTATATGTATAAATGGTCTAGTTACTTGGCAAGATGAGTTATACTCATCTATAAAATAAGCAAGTTAGATTTTATACCCATAAATCCTCTTTCTTCTCTAGATATGTATCAAATACCTGTAATATATCTATCTCAAAAATATTAAATGGTCTGCAGTGAATGATTTGAACATTTGGCTTCAATAATTCAAATGATACAATATTCCAAAGAGCACTATTTTTTTGAAAACAAATAGATTTCTAAAAGACTTCTATCTACCCACCAACAAAACAAAGGATATTCCTATCAAATATATTACTAATGACTATCTCAGGCAAAATGTCACTCAAAACAAAAGACCAATCATGCACATCAATTTCCTCAACTGCTTCTTAACATTATATTTTTGGGAAAGACATTAGAAATTTTAAAAGAGCAACTGTGTAGTAAAACATTGTAAAATCTGCCTTTATTTTTCATAACTTTGATCATTATGGATAGCTATTATGCTATATTTCTCATTAGGTCCAGAAATAGCTGGGAGAATTGAGAAACAATGCCTGTCTTTGAGCCCCCTGGACCTGTCAGAGAGGTTGGAAGTGAAAGTCATGATTCTAAGGACTTCTCTACCTTTTTTCCAGGTCATTTGCTGTTTTAGTTTTCTCTTATTTTCATATTATTCCCAATTTAGTTTAATTTTTAGCATTTTAAACCCAGACTCCTTTGATGTTTAACAGAAGATTGTAGAGTTCACTTTTTCCTTCCTTTACATGCCTCTTGCAACTAAATTTACCTAGACTATAGTAATATCACATCTTCTATTGAAAATGATAGAATTTCTTTTTTAGTCAGTTTCACATTATTACTATATTATACATGTTCTTTTTTTTTTTTACCAAAAGGTTTCTTTGATCAAAGAAATAAAGTACATTGTTCATGCTAACCTATTGGTCATGGCATGTGTGTAGTTTGAGAGCTTATAAAATTTGACCATTTTCTCATCTCAAAAAATAGTAGAATGTTTAATATATTGGATTACTTGCTGTCTAGGAGAGGAAGGGAGAAAAATTTGGAACACAAGATTTTGCAAGGATGAATTTTGAAAATTATCTTAGCATTTATTTTGAAAATAAAAAGCTATTACTATTTTTTAATAGTGATAAAGTGAGTTCTATTGTGAAGTTTGGTGTTTTTCAGCATTTGTATCACTTGACCTCCTTTCCAATTTGGTCAACCCAGCAAATTGCCTATTTTATGTCATTAAAGATTTTTAATTGTCCTCAAGAAACAATAACAAAAAAAAATCCCCACCTCTTCTTTAGTACTCCATGTAAAAGTCTTTCTGTACACATTCATATACTTAACTGAAAAACATAAGGTTACATTTCAATGCAATATTAAGAATTTCACAGGGCAGCTAGGTAGCTCAGTGGACAGAGCACCAGTCCTGAAGTCAGGGGGACCTGAATTCAAATCTAGTCTCAGACACTTAACACTTCCTAGCTGTGTGACCCTGTGCAAGTCACTTAACTCCAATTGCCTCAGGAAAAAAAGATAGATAAATAAATAAGAATTTCATTATGTTAATCTAAAGTTTTAGATTTCAAAGAAGATATCACTTCATGAAATGCTATTATATAGAATAATAGAATAATTAAACCAAGCAGAAAGCATTTATTTTTATTTCATATTATTATCTGAGAAACAATATGGCATAATAAACTGATAACCAGTTATGAAACCAGGAAGACTTGAGTTCAAGTCCTGCCTCTATAATTAATGGCTGTATGATCTTAAACAAGTCACTTTACTCCTCAGTGTTCTAAATTAGAGATGTCAAACTCACTTCCATGAAGGGTGTGGGGAGAAAGAAATTAGATTAGAATGTAATTGGGGAATACTTAATAAAAGGAATAAAAAAATCAACTTATCTCATCTTTATGTGTTTTTCTAAGTCAGTATGCAACCCACAGAAATCCATTTCTTTTTAAGTTTCATACTCTAAACAAATTAAAAATTGCAGACAAAGTGTAACTCTGAAGTGTTAGAGAGAAAAGCCTCATATGGGAGTTCTCTACACTCATGAAATGGGTCCACTTTCTATGTTCTTAAACTGTTATTTAGCATAATACACCTGAAAAGCTGTCTCATGAGCTTTCCTATATTTCACTTATTGCCTCAGTTAAACTGAGACCTGTCAAAGATCTTAACTTAAAAAGACCAAAGTCTCCCATTGCATCCAGGCCATCTCCAGGCATCCTGATCCTGATGGTTCTGGAGGGGAAAGTAAGACAGATAATCTTGCACAGTCCTCCCTCACAAATCAAATCACCTATCTGATGCATGGCCCTCTTGAGAATGAAGTACAAATAGCAACAACCTTTTTTCACCTAAGGAAAAACAATAACAGCAACAAACTGATCTCAATATGAGGGCAAGAAGAATCATTCTATATGCCTTCTATATGTATATTCTTTTTTTTTAAAAGTCCGAGTCTCTATTAGGTTGCATTTGAATTGAAATAAAATTCTTCAGCATTCTTACGTATCATCATCTTGTTGGGTACAATCTGAAGACAGTTTTAATGCACATAGACTGTATGGACTATACCTAGTAACAGACGGATCAACCCCGTTCAGATATTCTGTGCAAATACTATATATGTATATTCTTTATGAGCTTCCAATTGCAGGTGTTATAGACAGAGAAAGGACTTTCCTTTTATATATTTGTCTTTTGTTTTTCTGATATGGGGATTTTTAGCAAAAGAATAATTATTTGTTTTTATCTATTTAAGCACATTCTTTGGCATCTCGAATTCCTTGGCATCTTTCTAGGCAGGGAATTGATATTTTTAAACATACTCTGCTCTCAGCATTTTGTTCTTGATACAGAGAGATGGAATATAATCTTGTAGTAAGACTCCAGAATCAAGAGTCTGTCTATTATGAACAATTCTGCTATCAATCCCATGTGTGACTCTGGAGAAGCCACTTAACCTTCTAATGACCCTGATTTTCCATCTGGAAAATGGAGATGCAATAATAAGAGACCTCTGTCACAAGGCAGCAATGACGTTTCATTATTTAATACTTTCCCCCTCTTCACAACCAAAGTTTGAATAATAGGACTCTAAACTTAGAAAGGATCTTTAAGAGCATCTCATCCAAGCCTCTCATCAAATAGGTGAGGAAACAAGGCTAGAAGGGTGAAGCAATGTGTCCAGGTCTTCCTGCTGGATTGTAGAAAAACCAGGAATCAGAATATGGATTCATGACACCTTATGTGACTATGCAATAACAAATAATCCACAACTAAGAGATAGTTTAGAATTTTTAGCTTAATCAATTTGAGTGGATAGATCTGATTTAACAAAAAAATCAACAATATAGAAATAGATACACTTCAGTATTTTCAACCAGTACTAAAGTCAATTTTCTTTGCTCTTTTTGAAGTTCAAAGTAGAGAGAATGTAGGTAGTGTAAGCCTTCTTTCCATCAACTGAAATAGAAAATACTTTCGTTTTATCTTACAATACAGTTGACAGCACCCTCCTCCCCAGCCTGAATGCATTATGTAAACCTAAATGTCTTCTCTTTGCACAGAGGTAAGATCTTTAAAATGTAATTTATTATTAAGATAGCTTTAGGTGCAAGGATAAGCCCAAGTATCTGTACACATAACCTGGAAGGCCCCAATCACTCACATTTCAAACAGTGCAACAACTGCTTCATATTGCAAAAGGAGGGGTTTTCAATCATACAGTGCATTTATTCTACATTTGTTAAAGCTTAATTAGCCCTTTGTCTCAACCCGATCTCTTTTTTAAAAATGTTTGCTATCTCTGCTTGCTATAAATATTCATTTCAATACATAAAATATACTAAGCAGCTTTTTGTCTGAATTCTATCAAACATAACCACTGAAGCGTGAGGACTATATAAGCAGTGGAGCAGAAGACCATGCTATTACATGGATAAATGCTTTAGAGTTACTGAGGCAACACAAAAACAATCATAGGAACATGGCAACTGTGTTTGAGGGAGGAGGGGAGGAGGGAGAAGCTCATAAATAGAACCAAGTAAATCCCTATAATATTCTATAAAACTGATATAGTATATTCAGATTGATTGAAATGATTTAAATGAATCATTCTGCTCTGTGTATGAGATCCTTTTAAAAATGTACAAGGAAATCAGGGGAATTTAGCAATCGGCTGCATCTGAAAGTTGTGGAATGATTCTCCTTGGCTTCAAACTAAAATCGAACAATGGTAGTCGACTTGCTTCACTAATAATATAAATCATGTTGGGGGGGGTTGCCCCTGGGAAAAGTAAAGCTACATGTCCTATAGTCTGTTCATTGAAACATGCATAATATTGCCCAGCCCAAAATGTATATTTAATGTAAAAGTCTCCCTCTGTAAAATAAATACTTAGAATAATGATTTCAGAGCTGGAAGAGATCTTAGAGACCATAGTCCAACCATTCCCTCCTCATTTTAGACAAGAGGAACTTTGTTGTTATTATTCAGTCATTTTCAGTCCAGTCTTACTTTTCATGATCCCATTTTGAGTTTTCTTGGCAAAGTTACTGCAGTGGTTTTGCCATTTCCTTCTCCAGTTCATTTTACAGATGAGGAAACTGAGGCAGAGTTAAGTGACTTGTTTAGGGCCACACACCTAATAAGAATCTGAGGCCAGATTTGAACTCAGGAAGATGGATATCCTGACTTCAGACCCAACACTATGGCACCACCTAGCTGTCATTAGACATGAGGAAACAGGAACAAAAAAATTAAGTGACTTGTCCAAGAAAGGCTTTAGAATGAGCACACTTTCCACTTTCCCAAAATACCAAAGTGCCCAATTTTCTTCTTAATTGCATCCATCCTTTCTTCCGTCTTATTAAAATTTGTAGCACTAACAAGAGTGAGGTGCACACAGTTAATCAAATACTTGCCAGTTGGTCACTAAGCAAATTCATCTGATCTTCTTGTAGGCAAATGCTGCAGATGCCTTTAAAAACCAAATCTGAGTTATTACAAAGCAGCTTTAGCCGGTGGAGTAAATAATGGACTGTCATTATGGAACTCCATGTCCTCTGCTATAGTTACCATGTGATCTTGGCCAAGTCATCTCAACAACTTCTCCACCGATAAAATGAAGAAAATGGACTAAATTACTTTTTTTATTTTTTATTTTTCTATCCTCTATTGGCTTGATTTTTGATCCATTATTTAGAGCTTCATGGTTTAAAAAAGAGTCAAAACCCTTTGTTTTACCCCAAAGAAGATGAACCAACAGTCCCATAAATTATTGGGGTTCTTTTGAAATGCATTGCTAAGCTGATGAGGTCTTTCTTCTTAATAACCATTTACTTAATAAAGCCTATTCTATCAAAAACTGTCAGATTGTTATAAGGTTTTGCAAAGATTTTCACAATTTTTCAAACTAGAACAATAGAAGCACAGAATTTTACAACTAGAAGGGACAATGAATATTCTCTAATACCCTTGTTGACAGATAAGGAAATTGAAGTCACAGAGGGAGAAAACAAATCTGAAATTGTCTAAATTATTTACTCTGTATTGAACATCAGTTTCACATGAGTTAACGCATATTTAATACAAATAGTATTTTTTTTATTAAATATGGATTAACTTGGTGGAACTGATGTTCAATATAGGTGACACCGAGAATAGAGCACCGGATCTGGGGTTCAGAAGACCTGAGTTCAAACCCAGTATCAGAAACCTACTGGCTTTATGTCTCTGGGCAAGTCACTTATTCATGTTTGCCTCAGTTTCCTCATCTGTTAAATGAGCTGGAGAAGGAAATTGCAAACCATTCCACTGTTTTTGCCAAGAAAACCCCAATGGAATCACAAAATGACTGAACAGCAACAAAGTATTTATTAAGCATCTACTTTGTACCAGGCCCTTTGCTAGGTTCTGGAAATACAAAAGCAAAAGGAAAAAAGGAAAGAGAAAGAGGGGGAGGGGAGAGGGAGGAGGAGGGAGAGGGGAGGTGGAACAGCAAGGAGAAGGGGATGGAGAATTGAGAGTGAAGGGAAAGGGGAAAAAAGAAAGAATTGAAAGAATCTAGGCTGAAAGAGACCCGAGAAATCATCTAGCCACACTACATTATGTTGTAGTCAAGAAAACTGAGGTCCAGCAAGGTGGAATTGCTGGCCACCCTCACACAGGTAGTAAATATCAGAAATGGAATTTAAATCCAGGGACTCTGACTTATAAGCAGCACTCAATAAACCCTTGTTCAACTGATCTAGGGCTGATGTTCTCTCCATTGTATCACACCGACTCAAAGACATAACATTTTCCTAGAAAGGACATTACATGTTCCTTGATACATAAGAAATGTTCATAAATAAGGACAAACCCAGTTATTTAATTGTCATAGGATACTAATAGTTGAAGAAATTTTCTCTACTATTTAGATTATATACTTTCTATAATTAAGTAAGTATAAAATATTCAAAGTAAATAAAAAGTAATTTGGGGATAGAGAGACAGAACTAATTCGAAGAATAGAGAGAGAACCAGGAAAGCCCTATTAGAGTTCAGGACTCAAAAAAAATGTAATCCTGAGGCAGGCAAGAAGGCTGCAATGTTCCATTGGGTCATACATAACCCATTTTATCAGGTCAAGATAGTTTTGAAGTGTCTCTAGCTACAAAAACCTATATTTGCTTCTTTGTACTGCATTTTCTAATAGCCCCAACCTATTGAAACCAAATAAAGGAGAAACAAATTGGCTCCAAGGTGGAGACCCTAATGTGTCAGTTTTCACCTAAAATACATTTTCACAGCTGAGTGGTAAATTCCTCTAAAAAGAAAAAAAAAGAGGAAAAAAGACAAAATCCTAATGGAAATCTGACAGACCTTTAACTGAAGCCACGTGCATGAAGCACTATAATAACCTCCTTCTTGTGATTGCACTTATTTTTTTAATGATTATTTTCCCTTCCTGCCAACCTACCCCATTCTTCCAAAGCCAGAGGGGGAGGGGACAGGGTGCTAAATTCACCCAACTATTCTCTTGGCTCGGCTGCCATCTGGAGGTGTAAAGACAGTATTATTTCATGGCAAGACAAAACAGGCAGATGAACATCTGTTTGGCTTGCTAGGAAACTTTACCCCATCAAGAATCCTTTGAGGGTACAATTGCATTAAAAAGGGAGTGGAAAAGCTTCCTTTACCATAATACCTAAAATATCTTAATACCCTAAAATGATTTAATGGAAATTTTTAAGAATAAAAGGAATGTATGTTCAAAGTAAATTATTATTGTTTTCTTATTAAACAAAAGTGACCTTAAATAAAGATGAACCATAAGGCATTGTAGAGATTTTTCTAAAAACAGGCCTCCATAGGAGGCTCCTTGGAGAGACATAAGTATTCTATTCTCTCCACATAGTTCTTTTCATTACAAAGGTTAGATTTGATTTGTAGCCTGAATTGCAATGACAGAAAATCATTTAGAATTGATCGTTATAAAAGACTGAACAGCTCCATATGGTATGATCTCTAATTTGATTGTAAAAATAAAGCAAGTTCCAAAATGAGTCTGGCTCGGCTTGGAAGACAGTCGAGGTAGGAAGTCCTGATGGGGGAGAGTGGGTAGGAGAAAACAGAGGACAGTGTCCTACAAGGCTGCTCACTTGCTGAGTTCTGCAAAAAGGCAAAATGTGACAGAATCTGCGGGTAACTATTGTCACTGTTTTGAGGGAAGCCACTTACAAAAGTGTCTTTCTTGACAAGGTCTTTCTTTGTCTGATTTTCAGTCAAGGCCAAATGATTCATGAAAGCAAAAGAAACCAACTTAAATTAACATGAACGACAAGTGATGGGGAGACTGAAATTTTACATAAATGGGAAACATTTAGTATGGTGGTAAAAGATAATTTTGACTTTTGAGAAAGTAATGATGTATTTATTTAACATGGATAATGATCATTCAGATTAAACATAGGTAGACAAGCTGAGAAAGAAAAATAAACTCTAGTTGTCAGGAAGGAAGCAAACATGTTTATTCAGCACCTATTATGTGCCAAATGCATAACAAATATTATTGTATTTGATCCTCAAAATAATCCTAGGAGATGATTGCTACTATTACCAACCAGAGTAAATGCCCACACAGATTGCAAATATCTGAGATCACAGAGCTAGCAACTATCTGTGACAAGATTTGAATTCAGGTCTTCCTGATTCTAGCCAAGGGCTCTCTATTCATTGTGCCACTTAGATGCCTCAAGAAAACCCATCTGCCATTTTGTCAGGAAGAAATAAAAATATTTTCTGTTCTGCCCAGAGCAGCCTCTCTTATTTCAGAGAGTATTCTAGTTTTGTGGACTTGGAGTATCAAATTCAAGCTACAACTTTGATTTTTCTTGTATAGTCACTTCCTCAACATTGGACTCTTTCCTCCACAAAATAAGAGAAATAATCATCAGTTGACTTACCTGCCTCCCAGGGTTGTTGAGAGGAAACAATAAAGCAGTGGATAAATGTGAGCTCTTATTATATGTAGTTCAACAAACATTGCCCACTAACTATGTGCAAGGCACTGTTTATTTCTCCCGATGGTAATAGTTCACATTTATGTAGCACTATAAGATTCACAAAAATGCTTTGCATAAAAATGGGCTTTGGGATGTTCCTAATAACGTGGTAGTCATTTCTTGGATTGATGCTCTAGACTTATAGTAAAGGACAAAAGAAAAAGCTCAGAAAAGGGAGGGGCAATGCTTTCAAAGCAAAAATTCTTAGAAGAAAGTAATGAATAAACACAGGATAAAGCTCTGAACCTGAGTTGAAATGCAACCTCAGACACCTACTAGCTATGTGATCCTGGATAAATCACTTAACCTGTTTGCCTTAATACAGTGTAAAAGAAAATGGAAAGGTACTCCAATATCCAATATTGGCATGCTATGGTCCATGGGAAACACAAAGTCCACTACTAGTAAACACCAATAAGAAGGCACCTGTTATGTGCTGGGCACTGTACTAAGGGCTTTTTACAAATATGTCATGGGGGAGGATTCTGGGAAGATGGCAGAATAGGTGGATAAATTTCTCCATATTTTCCCCCTAAATAGAACAAATTTGTGCCTCAGGGTGAACACAGACTGGTGAAAAGTCAAGACAGTTGGGGCAGAAAAGGGGTCTTCCAGGTACAGCCCAAGAAGATCTGAAGAAAGATCCAGGGCCAGGGATTAACTTGTGTGAAGTGCAAATATCTCTGGGCTAACTTCAAAATTAAAACATCCTGGAGGTAGCTGGGCAGTGCTGGAGCATCAGCAAGAACCACAGAAACTTTCATCTTCCACACCATGTGCCTAGTCCAGGTCTGAATCCAGGAAGACTGAGTGAACCTCAGCTGATTGGACCCAGCTGTGCTTTCCGGAGGTGGCCCTGGACAAGAAGGAACCAGCACCTGGTGAGTGCAGAAGCAGTGGGGCAGGGAAGCTGCAGCTGCAAGAACTTGCAGGAAGGAGGAGCTCTTGGTTTGGGGTTCCAGGTCAGAGGGAAAAACTGAAGTAAAGCTAGAGGCACCATGCCCCCCACCTAGTGATTAGAGGTGTATGCATTAATAGTTTTTTTTTTTTTTTTAATGAACTGGAAAAGAAGAAAGAATCTCACCATAGAAACTTACTGTGGGAACTGGGAAGAAGGAGGCTCATCTTCAGAGAAGGAAACTGAAGTAAAAAGAGCTTTTTCTGTCCCAAAGAGTAATGTGAAATGGCTCTCTGTCCAGAAAGAATTTATAGAACTCAAGGAATTTAAAAATCAAATGCAAGACATTGAGGAAAAACTAAAAAATAAAAACTATTCAAGAAAAACAAGAAGATTATGAAAAAAAGTTAGCAATCAAGAAAATAAGATACAATCTCAAAGATGAAAATAAGTCTTTGAAAATTTGTATTGGATAAGGGGATGCCAGTGAAACTATGAGAGACCAAGAAATAGTAAAAACAGTTTCTAAAGAATGAAAAAACAGAATGTAAAACATCTTATAAGAAAGATTGCAGATCTGGAAAACAGATCTAGAAGAGAAAATATAAGAATAATTGAACTGGCTGAAAATTGTGACCAAAAAAAGAATCTTGACACAAATATGCAAGAAATAATCCAAGAGGCCTAAATATCAGAAAAAAGGCAGGAATTTCCCCAACCTTTCCCCCAAACTACTCCAAATTCCTTTAAATAATGACTCTATTTTAGTGCATCAGAACACCAAAAGAACAGAGTAAACAAAGGTAACTTTTCAGCAGAAAAGGTCTATGACACCAGAGTGGGAGTCCAGCATACAATTCCAATACAGGGCACACCAGCCCTGAATCATGGGCAGTACTGGCAACTTCCAGACTTCTCAACCCAGAGACCCCAAAGAGGACCTGGAAGGTCGACAAAAAAGGACTGTGGAACCAGAGTGGGAACCTAGCACACAATCCCAGTGAAGGCCTGGTTCTGGCCCAGCTTCAGCCCAAACCCCAGCTTTAGTTAGGTGGGACCTCTGACTCAACAGCAGTGCTTGAGGCTTCTGGACACCAGGGAGGACTCAGAAGGTCAGTGGAGAATGGGGTGGAAGTCTGGTGGGCAGTCCCAATGAAGTCCTAGTCAGCACAGCCCCAGTCCTGGGCCAGCATACTAGCTCTTACAGTTACAATGAGTTAAGGACACTCCTCACAGATCTAGGGCAGAAAAGAGTGCTTGAGGTCAGATTCTTAGAAGGATCTCTGAGCACAGCTGCACAAAACCCCTGAAGCCTGGGACAATGCACCTTCCTCCCTGGAAACCAAAGAGTTAAAAGCAGAGTAATAGGCTAGGAAAATGAGCAGAAAACAAAAAAAAGTTTCCAACCATTAAAAGTTATGATGACAAGGAGGATCAAAACACAGACTCAGAAGATGATAAAGTCCAAGCTCCTACATTCAGAGCCTCCAAGAAAAATAAGAATTGGGCTCAGATCATAGAAGAGCTCAAAAAGAACCTTTAAAATCAAATAAGAGAGACAGGGAATTAGGGAAAGAATTGAGAGAGGGGCAAAAGGAAATACAGAAAACTAATGAGGAGAAAAATGCCTTAAAAAGGAAAATTGCCCAATGAGGAAGGAGGTACAAAAGCTAACAGAGGAAAATAATTCCTAAAAAATAGAATTTAGTAAATGGAAGCTAGTGACTTTACAAGAAATCAAGAAATTATAAAGTATATCTCCAAAAAAAAGAAAAAAATAGAAAATAAAGTGAAATATCTTATTGGAAAAGCAACTGACCTGGAAAATAAATACAAGAGAAATAATTTTAAAATTATTGGTCTACTTGAAAGTCATGATTTAAAAAAGAGCCTGGGCATCATCATTCAAGAAATTGTCAAAGAAAACTGCCCTGATATTCTAAAACTAGAGAGTAAAATAGAAGTTGAAAGAATCCACCAATCACCTCCTGAAAGAGATCCCAAAATAAAAACTTCCAGGAATATTATAGCCAAATTTAAGAACTCCAGGTCAAGGAGAAAAGCATCCAGAAAGAAACAATTTAAGTATAATGGAGCCACAGTCAGGTTAACACAAGATTTAGTAGTTTCTACATTAAAGGACTGGAGGGTTTGGAATATGATATTCCAGAGAGCAATGGAACTAAGATTGCAACCAAAAATCTTCTACCCAGCAAAACCAAGTATAATCTTTCAAAGGAAAAGGTAGTTATTCAATGAAACAGAAGATTTTCAAGCATTTGTGATCAAAAGATCAGAGCTGAATGGAATATTTTATTTTCAAGTACAGGACTCTGGAGAAGCATAAGGAGATAATCAGGAAAAGGATATCATAAGGGAATTAATAAGGTTTATCTGTTCACATTTCTACATGAGAGGATGATACTTGTAACTCATTACAATGTTCTCATTATTATGACAGTTATAAGATACAGTATATATACATGTATATATATGTATATATGTATATTTATATATATATACACAAGGCACCAGTGTGAGTTGAATATAAAGGGATAATATCTTTTTTAATGATGAAATTAAAGGGTGACAGAGGAATGTACTGGGAGAAAGGGAAAGGGAGAAGTAGAATAGTGCAAATTATCTGCCATAAAAAAGAGGCAAGAAAAAGCTTTTACCTAGGGGAAGAGGGGGAAGATAGGGTGACTGAGTAAACCTCACTCTCATTAGATTTGGCTCAAAGACTTACATGAACTGATGCTGAGTGAAATGAGCAGAACCAGGAGATCATTATACACAGCAACAACAATATTACATGACGATCAATTCTGATGGACATGGATCTCTGTAACAAAGAATTGTCTCAAACCAGTTCCAATTGTTCACTGAAGAAAACCATATACACCCAGAGAGAGGGATATGAAATATGGACCACAACGTAACATTTTCATGCTCTCTATTGAGGTTTGCTTGCATTGTGTTGCCTTTCTCTGATTTTCTTTTTTTTTTCTTGTAGATACGATTTTTCTTGTACAACTTGTCAAGTATTTCAACATTATTAACATGTAGTGGACTTCCTGCCATTTAGGGGAGGGGAGAGGACTGGGGGTAAAAGTTGTAATGGAGAGCTTTGTAAAGATCAATGCTGGGGAACTACCCATACATATGTTATACAAATAAAAAGCTTTAATTTGAAAAAATTTTTAAAAAAAAGATTTGGCTCAATGAAGAAATTACACACATATTCAACTGAGGTATAGAAATCTAACTTACCCTGCAGGAATATAGAAGTGGAATGGGATATGGGAAAGGAGTGAGGGTGATAAAAGAGAGGGCATATTGAGGGAGGGAATGGTCAGTAGGAAAACACTTTTGAGGAGAGACAGAGTAAAAGGAGAGAGAGAGAATAAATGGGGGGAATGCAATTAGCAATAGTAATTATCAAAAAAAATTTCTAAGCAAGTTTCTCTGATGGAATATTATTGTTCTTTGTGAAATGATGAGCAGGATGATCTCAAGAGAGAAAGAACCTGGAAAGTCCTCCACGAATAAAGTGAAATATACTATATACAAAGTAATAACATTGTTCTAGGATGGCCAGCTATAAATGACTTTGTTATTTTCTGTAGTACATAACTCCACAACTACTCGAAAGGACTTATTATAAAAGAAAAATGTTATCCATTCCCAGAGATAGAACTGATCGATTCTGTATGCACCATCTGTATCAAATCATTCTCTATTTCTCTCTATATTTTTCTCTTTATTTTTAACTTAATTTTTCTTGAGAGTTTTTATTTTCATTAGGGTGGGAGAACTATGTTTTCTTTCACAACTTGACTTTTGTGGGAAGGTTTTACATAAGTTCACATGAGGTTTCTTAATTATGGGTAGGAATAAAGGAAATAACCTAGAACTCAAAAATCCTAAAAACAAATGTAAAAAATAATTGTTTTGAATTTAACTGGGGGAATTAATTAATTAATTGAAATTTTTAAAAAAGAAAAATAACAGAAACAGTAGTGTTTTTTTATATATTTTATGTGGTTTTCATTAGGATTGTTAATATATATTACTGTTTATTGTCCTCAAAAGAAATAAGTAAATATAAATCCAAACTTTAAAAAAAAAAGAATTCCAGAAAACTGTCCTGGAATGATAGAACCAAGAAGAAAGTGGAAATAGAAAACAATCCACCAATCATTACCTCAATGAGATCCTTTTTAAAAACACATAGGAATATTATTGCCAAATTTCAAAATCCACAGATCAAAGAGAAAATATTGCAAGAAAAAAGAAAAGATCAATTCAGTTATGATGGAGCTACAATTAGAAATATATAAGACTTATCAGAAGCCACAATAAAAGACTGCAGATCCTGGAATCATATCTACTGATAATCAAAAGAACTAGGCCTACAGCCAAAAATATCATATCTAGCAAAATTACCTATAATAACGAACAAGAAAAAAATTGGCATTCAACAAACTTAGAGGTTTTCAGGGCTTTCTATCAACTAAACCCAAAATTAATAGAAAATTTAACATATAAGAGCTAATATCAAAGACTAGTTTCAAGGAACTCAACATAAACATATTGTTTATGTTCCTTAACATGATAAATGCATACTATATGTTCAAGATTGACATTAACAATAGGATAGCTTAAAAGAAAGATTGGAGCAGAATTAAGGTAACAATAGTAATTATGTTGTACAAATGAGGTGCAGAAGAAAAATAGACACAGAGGCATTAGAGGGGGGAGGAGGGGCTTCTAGTTTGAAAGCCTACTCATATCAAGAATGAGTTAAATAGACAGCACTACATATATAGCATGAAGGGTATAGCACCTTCTAAAATCTATAAGAAATAAGAAAGGAGGGGGTAGCTAATGGGTGCAGTGGGTAAAGCATCAGCCCTGAAGTCAGGAGGACCTGAGTTCAAATCTGGCCTCAGACACTTAACACTTCCTGGCTGTGTGATCTTGGGCAAGTCACTTAGCCCCAATTGCATCAGCAAAAAACAAAAACAAAAACAAAACAAAACAAAACAAAACAAAAACAAGAAATAAGGAAAGAGGGACGATGAAATAAGTGGATGGGGAATCGACAGGTGTGAGAAGAAAACAAAGAAGGGATTCATGGAGGGGGGAGAGATTAATTAATAGTAAGGTAAATTAAGGAACAGAATTAAAGCAGAGTCAGCAGGAATAGGAAAGATATGTGCGTGTGTTTAACTATGTGCTTATAAACTACGTATGTATACATAAATTTATCCTTTCTTAACTATAGCCTGCTTGGGGGTGGTAGAGGAGTTAAAGCAAGGGGAAGAATAAAGTCAAAAAGGTGTAAAGCAAAAAACAAAACAATAATTTACAAGGAAGCAAAGAAAAAATGGACACTCATGAATTTCATTTCTTTTCTGTTTTTCTTTTTTTCTTATTGTGTTTTCTAAATAATGTTTTTTAAAAAAAAAGCAAATATTATATCATTGGATCTTCTTAACAACCTTCTGAGGTAGATACTATTATTATCCCTATTAATCTGTTTGTCCCAAATTACTCAACTCTAACATTCCCTCAGACCAACAGCCAATTAAATCTCTAAACTGGTTTTGAAGTCAAAGATTCCACAAATATTTGGAATACAATACATTTCGAGAAGAAGATACCCTGGAAGAACTTCAGAACAGGTCTGTTTCAATTGGGCAGGGGGACAGGGGAACTGGAGCAGAGCGTTGGAGCATCTTGGCCTCCACAACCTCAGGGTATTCTGTGAGCCTCTTGGGCCAATCTGTCCTGATTGTAAGCAAGTGGTTTGGCATATCTGCCTTTTGTGGGAAGTAGATTGTGAACCACTGAGCCCCTGAAGATCATTGGACCTAGCTACCATTACAAAGCACCTGAAAGCAATCAATTAATCAGCAGAACTGCCCAAAGGCAAATTAAAGCAGCTATCCCTCCTTTGCCTTGAATAGTCCTCAAGCCTTAAAAAATGAATAATAAAACAAAAAGAACTCTCACCATAGACAGCTTTTATGGACACAGAGAAGAGCATACCTCAAATCCTGAGGTCCCTAAAGGTAAAGGAATTCCAGAAAAAGCCCCAAAGAGGCTTTCTTTGAAGATTGCATAAAGGATCTTAAATGAAAGTTAGAAGAAATATGGAGAAATGAAATGACATCATTGCAAAAAAAATGGGGAAAATGGAAAAAGAATTCAATGAACAAAAAATATAATTGATCAATTGCAAAAGGAGCTAAAAACAGTAAATGAAGAAAATAAGACATTAAAAATTAGAATCGGACAAATGGAAATGAATGACTCAACAAGACTCAACAACAAGAATCAGTCAAAGAAAAACAAAAAAAAATAAAAAGATACAAGAAAATATGAAATGTCTCCTAGGCAAAACAACTGAACTGGAAAATAGATCTAGGAGAGACGATCTAAGGATTATAGAAATTCCTGAAAGCCATGATGAAAAAAAGAACCCAGACATCATCTTACAGGAAATCATAAAAGAAAACTGCCCTGATGTTATAGAATCAGAAGGTAAAAAAAAGCCATTGAAATAATCCACCAATCACCTCCTAAAAGAGACCCAAAATTAAATCCCCAAGGAATGTTGTGGCTAAATTTCAGAACTATCATACCAAGAAAAAGATATTGCAAGCAGCTAGAAAGAAACAATTTAAATACTGAGGAACCACAATTAGGATTACCCAGGACCTAATAGCTTCCACATTAAAAGATCAAAGAGCCTGGAATCTGATATTCCAAAAGGCAAAGGAACTTGCATTACAGGCAAGAATAAGCTATCCAGCTGAAATGAGCATTATCTTTCAGGAAAGAAGATGGACATTCAATGATATAGGTGAATTTCACCTACTTGTAATGAAAAGACTAGAACTAAACAAAAAATTTGATATCTAAACACAGAACTCAAGAGAAACATAAAAAGGTAAAAAGGAAAAAAATTCTTGAGAACTATATTTATGTTATGGGTATACTTAGAGAATACAGGTATAATTTTATTTTATTATGATAATATGAAAAAGAAATTAGAGGTAGAAAAGAGATCATACTGCAAGAAGAGATAAAAGGAGGTAAAATAAGAAAAATTACAAATCACAAAGAGGCAAAGAAAACCTATTATAATTGAGAAAAAGAAGGAAGGGGATGAGCATTGCATGAATCTTACTCTCATCAGATTTGGCTCTAAGAGAAAATATCAGACATATTTGGTATCCCAAAGAAACTTGACAACTTATAGGAAAATAGGAGGGCAAGGGGGAAAAGAAAAAGAAAGACTAATAGAAGGGGAAACAGAAGAATTAGAGGAAAGGCATTAAAAAAGGGAGGGACTCTAAAGGGGGAGGATTGTTCACAGGAGGTGATCATCAAAAGCAAAATACTGGGGAGGAGGATAGGGGGATAGGAAAGA
>JAJPUD010001752.1:168856-217502 GCA_023553655.1 Myrmecobius fasciatus
ATTGGGGTTAAGTGACTTGCCCAGGGTCACACAGCTGTTACGTGTCTGAGACCAGATTTGAATTCAGGTCCTCCTGACTTCAGGGCTGGTGCTCTATACACTGCGCCACCTAGCTGCCCCTGCCACCTAGCTGCCCCCAGAATTAGTTGTTTTAACTGTAAATGTAAATGGGATGAATTCTCCCATACAGTGGAAGCAGATAGTAGACTGGATTACAAGCCAGAATCCAAAAATATGTTGTTTACAAGAAACACATTTGAAGCATAATGATACATAGAGAGTGAAAGTAAAGGGCTGGAGCAGAATATATTATGCTTCAGATGAACAAAAAAAAAGCAGGGGTAGCAATCCTGGTCTCAAATCAAGTAAAAAGATAGATCTAATTAAAAGAGACAAAGAAGAAAACTATATCTTACTAAAGGGTACCACAGATAATGAAGCAATATCAATACTAAACATATATGCACCAAGTAGTATAGCATGGCAATTCCTATAGGAAAAATTAAGAGAGATGCAAGAAAAAATAGACAGCAAAACTATACTAGTGGGGGATCTCAACCTTGCCTTTCTGAACTAAATAAACCAAAAAACAAAATAAATAAAAAAGAAGTTAAAAAGGTAAAGAACATTTAAAAAAATCAGGTATGATAGATCTTTGGAGGAAATTAAATGGAGACAGAAAGGAGTTTACTCTTTTCTCAGTGGTTCATGGAACTTATACAAAAATTGACCATGTGTTAGGGCATAAAAACCTCAAAATCAAATGCAGAAAGGTAGAAATAGTAAATGCATATTTTTCAGATCATGATGCAATAAAAAGCACATGCAATATAAGGCCAGGAGAAAAAAGACCAAAAGTGGGGGGCGGAGCCAAGATGGCGGAGTGAAAAGGTGACTTTCTGCCTCTCCTCCCATCTTCTCTCAAATCAACAATAAAATAAGCCTCTGAACTGATCTTCCAGTCAACAAACTCAGAAATATTTGGACACTGCTCTCTGGATAACTTCATATCAGGTTAGTCGGACTCGGGCAGAGAGATAAATAGACGACTCCTAAGTAGGCTGGAAGTGAGGGTGGGACTCAGCTCAGCTCATTATGGCAGAAATTCCAAACTCCAAACTCCAAATTCCAGACACCTAGAGTTTATCTGAGGCACTCGGGACACTCTGCCCTGATTGGGGGCAGGTGTTCTGGCAGACTTGCCTTGTTTAAGGAGGAATTTGGACTATATATATTTATATATATGGCTCTTTTCAACAACGAGATGATTCAGACCAATTGCAATAGAGTTGTGAGACATAGAGCCATCTGCATCTAGAAAGAGGAATATGGAAACTTAATGTGTATCACAACATAATATTTTCACTTTTTTGTTGTTGCTTGCTTGCTTTTTGTTTTCTTTCTCCTTTTTTCCTTTTTGATCTGATTTTTCTTTTGCAGCATGATAATTGTGGAAATATGTATAGAGGAATTTTGCACATTAAAAAAAATTATCTTGGAAGAACTAAAAACTTGAAGGTCTCTAGAAGTATTTCTGAAAACAATTACACATAAAGCATCAGCCCTGTAGTCAAAAGGACCTGAGTTCAAATTTGGTCTCAGACACTTAACATTTTCTATCTGTGTGACTTTAAGCAAGTCACTTAACCCCAATTGCCTCAGCAAAAAAAGAAAAAGAAAATAATTACATAAAACCCTTGAAACTTGAGACAGTGTGTCCTCCACACTGGAAGCAGAGCCCCACTTTCACAATGAGTTAAAAATCAAGTAATATAGTAGAAAAATAAACTAAAAATAACTAAATAAAATAATAACTAAATAACTAAAAAATCTGATCACAAAAAGTTACTATAGTGACAGAGAAGATCAAAAAACACTCAGAAGACAAAAAAGTCAAAGCTTCAACATCCAAAGCCTCCAAAAAAAATATTAATTGATATCAAGTCATGAAAGAGCTCAAAAAGAATTTTGAAAATCAAGTAAGAGAAGTAAAAGGAAAATGAAAGTGGTGCAGCAAAATTCATTTTAAAAGAGTCAATATCTTGATAAAGAAAACACAAACAAAATACTGAAGAAAATAATACCTGAAAAAACAGATTATTCCAAATGGTAAAAGAAGTACAAAAAGTCAGTGAGAAAAAAAAATGAATTGAAGAGCAGAATTGGCCAAATGGAAAAAAAGGCCCAAAAATTCACTGAGGGAAAACAATACCTTAAAAAGTAGAATTGGCCAAGTGGAAAAGGACACTGAAGAAAACAACTACTTAAGAATTAGAATTAAGGAAATGGAAGCCAATGACTTTATAAGAAAATAAGAAATAAAACAAAATAAAAAGAATTAAAAATAAAAGACAAAATAAAACGTATCATTGGGTGGGAGGGGGAACTGACCTGGAAAATAGATACAAGAGAGATAATTCCAAAATTATTGTATTACCTGAAAGCCATAATTCAAAAAAAAGAAGCAAGGGAAACTTCTCTGATATTCTAGAACCCTACTGCAAAGTAGGAGGGGAATGGGGATAAAAACTGAGAGTGATAGAAGGGACGGTAGATTGAGGAAGATCAGAAGGAAAATACTTTTGAGAAGGAAAAGAATTAAAGGAGATAGAGAACAGAATAAATGGGGAGTGAGGAATGAAATGGAGGGGAAAATATTCAGCAATTGTAATTGTGAACAAATTTTGAAGCAAATTTCTTCAGTAAAGGTATCATTTCTCAAATAAATAGAAAACTAAATTAAATTTATAAATCTAGAAACTGAAAGAATCCACATATCGCTTCCTGAAAGAGATTCCCCAAATGAAAACTCCAGGAATATTATAGCCAAATTCCAGAGCTCTCAGGTTTAGGAGACAATGTGCAAGCAGTCAGAAAGAAACAATTAAAATATCATGGAACCACAATCAGGACAAAACAATATGTAGCAACTTGACTAGAGTGCTTGGAATATGATATTCTGGAAGGGAAAAGTTAGGATTACAACCAAGAGTCACCCACCTAGCAAAACCAATCATAATACTTTAGGAGAGGAAATGGACATTCAGTGAAGCATCCTTGATGAAATTATCAGAGCTAAATAGAACATCTGACTTGTAAATTAAGACCCAAAAGAAGCATAACAGAATAAACAGGAAAGGAAAATGATAAGGTCCTTAATATGGTTCAACTGTTTACATTCCTACATGGGAAGATGACACCTGAAACGCATAAGAACTTTTTCATTATTAGGGCAGTTAAAAGGAGTGTATATAGATAGAGGGCATATGTGTGAGTTGAATATAAAGAGATGCTAAATTTAAAAAAATAAATTAATGGGCAATAAGGAAGAATTCAGTGGGAGAAAGAGAAAGGGAGGGGTAGAGAGGAGTAAATTATCTCATATAAAATAGGGGACAATGCGTGGAGGGGAAGATTGGGGGGGGAGGAGTGAGTAAATTTTACTCTCATAAGAATTGACTCAAAGACAAAATAGCATGCACACACAATTGGGTAAAGAAATCTATCTTATCCTATAGCAAAGTAGAAGAGGAAGGGGATAAAAAATGGGGGAGAGGTGATAGGAAGGAGGGTAGATTGGGAAAAGCAATAATCAGAAGCAAAACTCTTTTGAGGAGGAAAAGGATGAAAGAAGAAAGAGAATAGAGTAAATAGGGGATGAGGAATAGAATGGAGGGAAATACATCTAAAATCATAATTGTGAAAAAATGTTAAAGCAAATTTCTCGAATAAAGAGCTTACTTTTCATATAGAGAATTAAATCAAAATTATAAAAATAACGATCCCTCAGTTGATAAAATGATCAAAAGATATGAAAAGTTTTCAGATGAAATAATCAAAGCTATGTACTGCCATATTAAAAATTCTGCAAATCACAATTATAAGTTGGAGATACGCAAATTAAAATCATATTACCTAATACCTATTGGAATGGCTAATATGACAGAAAAGGAAAATGACAAATGCTGGAGGCATTGTGAAAAATGAGACATTAATACACTATTGGTGGAGCTATGAACAGATTCAACCATTTTTTTATTAAAGCTTTTTGTTTTCAAAACATATGCATGGATAATTTTCAACATTCACCCTTGCAAAACCCTGTGCTCCAAATTTTTTCCTTTCCTTCCCCCCATGCCCTTCCCTAGACAGCAAGTAATCCAATATATGTTAAACAAGTACAATTCTTCTATATATATATTTCCACAAATATCATACTGTACAAGAAAAATCAGATCACAAAAGAAAAAATGAAAGCGAACAAAATGAAAGCAAGCAACAACTAAGAGTGAAAATTCTATGTTGTGATCCACATTCAGTTCCCACAGTCTTTTCTCTGATTGCAGATGCCTCTCTTCAGTACAAGACCATTGAAACTGTCCTGAATCACCTCATTGTTGAAAGTCACATCCATCAGAATTAATTATCATATAATCTTGCTGTTGCCATGTAATCTCCTGGTTCTGCTCATTTCGCTCAGCATCAGTTCATGCAAGTCTCTCCAGGCCTCTCTAAAATCATCCTGCTGGTCGTTTCTTACAGAACAATAATATTCCATGACATTCATATACCATAGTTTATTCAGCCGTTCTCCAATTGATGGGCATCCACTCAGTTTCTAGTTTCTTGCCACTACAAACAGGGCTGCCAAAAACATTTTTGCACATGTGGGACCCTTTCCCTCCTTTAAGATCTCTTTGGCATACAAGCCCAATAGAAACACTGCTGGGTCAAAGGGTATGCACAGTTTGATAGCCTTTTGGGCATAGTTCCAAATTGCTCTCCAGAATGGCAATTTGGAACTATGGCCAAAGAGCTATAAAACCAGGCATACCCTTTGATCTAGCAATATAAGTATTAGGTCTGTATCCAAAGAGATTAAAAAAAGAAACGGGACTTATATATACAAAAATATTTTAAACTTCTTTTCTGGTGACAAAGAATTGGAAATTGAGAGGATGACCATGGAATGGCTGAACAAAGTGTGCTATGTGGTTGTAATGGAATATAGTTGTGCTATAAGAAATGAAAAGCAGGATGCTCTCAGAAAAAAAAATGAAATGACTTACATGAGTTGATGCAAAGTGAAATGTGCTGCCTACAAAGTAACAATAATATTATAAAGTGATCAGCTGTGAATGTTTTAGCTATTTTCAGCAATACAATGATTTAAGAAATTTGGAAGGACTTTATAACGAAAAATGATCTCCATCCCTAGAAAAAGAACTGATGGTATCAATACAGATTGAAGTATACTTTTTTTTAACTTTATTTTTCTTGAGTTTTTTGTTCTGTATTTTTTTCACAATATGACTAATATAGAAGTCTTTTTTGCATGACTTACACATATATTACCTATATTGAATTGCTTGCCTTCTCAATGAGGGAATATTGGGGAGGGAGAAACAGCTGGCACTGAAAGTTTTAAAAATCAATATTAAAAATTCCTTTTACATATAACTGAGAAAAAATACTAAACAAAAAAATAATAACAGAAAATAGAGAATCTCCACTAAAAGTAAGGACATTATTTCATCATACAACCTAAGTCCAATTTTCATAGATTTAATAGTCAATCAAAACATCCATTATCAAAGAGTGTGCCCTAATTTTTCACATGCACCATATTGTTGATCTCTTTTCTCAGTATTCAGAGTATGACA
The DNA here is from genome assembly GCA_023553655.1 of Myrmecobius fasciatus. Taxonomy (NCBI): domain Eukaryota; kingdom Metazoa; phylum Chordata; class Mammalia; order Dasyuromorphia; family Myrmecobiidae; genus Myrmecobius; species Myrmecobius fasciatus. The sequence goes on from JAJPUD010001752.1 coordinate 174,520, forward strand.
TATACACCAAATGGTTCCTGGGTTTATGCAATTTTGCATGCATTTCTGTAGTGGAATCATTATAATACACTGTCATTTTCAAATTTATATTGTGATTGTACTACCATTCAGATAGATCTCTCTACTGGATTACCTTTTTCTCTGAAGAAAGGAACAAAGGATTGTATAATATGCTTTGCAGAATGGGAGCAAGGAGAGGGTATGATAAGCAGCCAAAACTCAGGCTAGAGCTTTTGAGATCCCTGTTCTAAATCTGTGGAAAACTGATAATTCCCTCTTTCTTCTCCATGGAAAACAAATAAAGAGCCATTCCATGGGGATGCTTTTTAGTCCTCCTCTTAGATATGCTAGAGAGAATTCCTAGAACTTTAAAGCTAGGTCCTCTGCTTTAAGTGCCTGAAAGGCTTCCTCCCAATTTAGAGTGTGAGGCCTTCCAGGACACCATCTAAATGTCAATAGAGAGCTCAGCACAATCTGAAGTGATACCAACACCTCCCTGTCACTGCAGTTCAGTGAATCCAAGACAATGGGAAGTACAAATATCTCATACAGTTTGGCAGATGTACATCATGTATATGAAATCTTAGACTATTGTCTTAAGGCTGAATACATCAAGATATCCTAAATATATAAGGAAGAGAAATGGGGGCAGTGAGGAAGAGAGAGGGAAAGACAGAGGGACAGACAGAAATAGAGACAAAGAGACAGTCATTGAGAGACAGAGAGGTCTGCATGTTCCATAATATTTATACTTTCAATCCTGCAAAATACAGAAAAGAGTTATCTTGTTATTTCACAAAAATACTGACATTGGCTAGAAATGACATCCTCAGTCATACATAAACAAAATGTATGTTTCATTTACTTATTCAAGTTCTTGCATAGTGTTTGCCTACTTTTAAATGTACCATCTAAACATTCCAGGGTAATCTGTCACAGAATGCAAACTCTCCAAGAGACTGGATCTATTTAATTTAGTCAACATAGTTTTCATTAAAATCACACATAGGCAGCCTGGTAGTCAAATAGTCAAAGCTGGATAGCCTACTGAAGGTCATCCAGATAACTCCCTAATCGATGACAGTCATACATGAACACATACCTTTCACCAGCTCCTGAATTTAAAACATACCCTGCGCAGTTGGAAGACATTTGGAATTCTTTTCAATTTCACAAATAAGGAAGGTCCCATATATTTTGTCTTCTGACCAGCACCTAGTATCCGGCTGTCCTCAACAGTATAAATGCTTTATGAATGTGCAGTTGACTATATCAAGTCAAACCCTCTATCAAAAGTTTGGACAATTAGATACACACATTGTTTAAAATAAGAGAGGGTTCAAGAAATACCTCAACACGCACACACAACAATCAAGTGAACAGGCCTAACAAGCTTGGATGCTTTCTCATCCTCTCCTTCATAAATGACTTAAAAATAAAAATATTAGTGAGTAAAGTTTGGTTTACTTTTCAAATATTTTATGGTCTTCCCTTAATTATCTCAATATTGTACTAACTACCCCCTTCCCAGAAAGATAGATTAGAAAAATATCTAACTCTATGGAAAAGAAAATAAGCAACAACATACATAAAGTTAGATTTGCCTTTTAGCTTTTAATACTCACATTAAGAGACTTCATATGAAAATAACTCAGAAAAATAGTTGTCTTTAAGGAGAGAAAAAACTTGAACATGAATGATAACTTAAAATATAAGAAAATAGAGTCACAGCCAGGATTCTTTACGAATACTACAAACTTAAGTCAAGATTGTAAGAATTACTTAGGGTGAATAAGTATAGAAGAGAAAGGAGAGTAAGTGATATTGGAAGGAGCTCACCATCACCACCTGGTAGTTTTCCTTTTCTGAGTAGACTAGGATTCAAACTTGTGATTTCATTGGTTTTGCTAAGTCCAAATAAAGGAATTCTCTCTGTGACAGAAAATCAGCATCTTCTCAATATTTTGGTAGTCGTAGAGAGCTGCCTAGATTACTGAGTCATTCAGTGATTTCTCCAGTCATCAGCCAGTATATCAGAGGTGAGATTTGAACCCAAGTTTTCCTGACTTTGCAGCCAGTGTTTTATTCAACGCTATACCAGGCTACTTTTCAAAAAGTCTATAGGAAAGTAGTTCCCTATTTTAACTAATTCATCTTGGTAATATGGTGTCCATGGGTTTATTAAGGGATCACAAGTGATGTCAGCACCCTCTATATTTAGCATTATGAGGCAAAGTACTCATGACACCACCCTAGTTAAAGCTCTTTGGGAAGACTCGATTGTAACTATTTCCTGATGAGTAAGTAGGGGAAAACTTCAACTTTAAATGAAGAAATAAGGCGTGATTCAAGTTTTCATTAGCTCTGGATATTGGCTGAGGGAATATCAAAGAACTTTTTAAATAATGCTAGCTTTAGAGTTCTAAATTTAAGCTAGAGGCTATGGATAAGCCTACAGGGGTCAGAGTATGGAGCTCTGTCCATTTTAAGTCATTTTTATCCTCTCATACTTCCAGTCCTGCTGAAGCCAACTCCCAAATGAAACTTTGGAGGTTTATGTATTCTTTCTTGCAGCAATACATAGGTTAGCACTTAACCTTCAACCTAGTTGAGTAGCAAAGAGCCAATGAGAACTGTAGCTGTGCTCACCACTTGGATGCCATTCTCCCACCAGACTTATCATCCAGCCACATATAACAACAGCCATTGTGTTACCCCCAGAGTGTTTGACAGGAATGTCACAGAACATGGTGTCATGCTATATAGCACTGGCAATAATGTGGTTCCCACAAATGAGACAGAACAAATGCCACATAGCAAAAAGGATGCATGGCAACAGAGGTCATTTTCATTGTTTCAATTCCCCATCATGCTAACCTGTGCCAAGTCTTTTCACCCACCCTACTCTATGTCTTCCTGCTATAATTCTGTATCTCTTTGGTTTGCCCCCTATGCAAAAAGTGAATAATAAACCAAGCTGGCATTAACTAAATTGTAATGTAATTAATGTTTTTTTCAGGTCTTTCAACCTCTCTGATTTTGGTGGTATAGTAAAAAGTGTACTAGATCAAATCACTTAACTTCTCCCAAGCCTAGTTTCTTTATGTTCAAAAAGGCAATAATAACACCCACCTCAAAGGATTTGTATAAGGAACAAATGAGTGAACCTGACATGCTTTACAAATTTTGAAGCTAGATGTATATTAGCTATTATTATTATTGCTAGCCCTTCATCTTCATTATCTTCCCCTCCCCCTGCTCCTAACCAGTATTGGTTTTTATTTAAGAATTGTGCTTGTGCTTAGATGGAAAAGCAGCATTATATATTTTTTTATTTTTATTTTTATTAAAACGTTTTTATTTTCAAAACATATGCATGGATAATTTTTCAATATTAACCCTTGCAAAACCTTTTGTTCCAATTTCCCCCCTTCTCTCACCCATTCCCCTAGATGGCAAGTAATCCAATATATGTTAAACATGATAAAAATATATGTAAATTGGACATAGGCATATATATTTATACAAATATCTTGCTTCACAAGAAAATATGATCAAAATGGAAGAAAAATGAGAAAGAAAATAAAATTCAAGCAAGCAAGAACAAAAGAAGTGAAAATGCTGTGATGTGATGCACACTCACTTCCCACAGTCCTCTCTCTGGTTGCAGATGTCTTTCTTCAGCACAAGATCAGTGGAACGGGTCTGAATCATCTCAGAATTGATCATCATAGAATCTTGCTGTTGCCATGTAATCTCCTGGTTCTGCTCATCTCACTTAGCATTAGGTCATGTAAGTCTCTCCAGGTCTTTCAGAAATCATCCTGCTGGTCATTTCTTACAGAACAATAATATTCCATAACATTCATATACTATGACTTATTCAGCCATTCTCCAATTGATGGGCATCCATTCAGTTTCCAGTTTCTTTCCACTACAAAAGGGCTTCCACAAACATTCTTGCACATGTGGGGCCCTTTCCTTCCTTTATGATTTCTTTGGGATATAAGCCCAATAGAAATGCTGCTGGGTCAAAGGGTATGCACAGTTTGATAACTCTTTGGGTCATAGTTCCAAATTGTTCCTCAGAATGGTTGGATCCATTCACAGTTCCACAAACAATTATTAGTGTCCCAGTTTTCCCATATCTCCTTCAACATTCATCATTATCTTTTTCCATTGTCTTAGACAATCTGAGAGGTGTCTGAATTTGCTTTTCTCTGGTCAATACTAATTTAGAGCACCTTTTCATATGACTAGAAATGGTTCCAATTTCTTCATCTAAAAATTGTCTGTTCATATCATTTGACCATTTATCAACTGGAGAATGGCTTGAATTCTTATAAATTTGAGTCAATTCTTATATACTTTAGAAATGAGGTCTTTATCAGAACCTTTGAATTTTAAAATGTTTTCCCAGTTTATTGCTTCCCTTCTGATCTTGTCTGCATTAGTTTTAGTTGTACAAAAACTTTTAACTTAATATAATCAAATTTATCTATTTTGTGTTCAATATAGAGCTCCAGTTCTTCTTTGGTTACAAATTCCTTCCTTCTCCACAGATATGAGAGATAAACTATCCTATGTTCTAATTTGCTTATAATATCATTCTTTATATTTAGATGATGAACACTTTTTGACCTTATCTTGGTACACAGTGTTAGATGTGGGTCAGTGCCTAGTTTCTGCCATACTAGTTTCCAATTTTCCCAGCAGTTTTTGTCAAATAATGAGTTCTTATCCCAAAATCTGGGGTCTTTGGGTTTGTCAAACACTAGATTACTATAGTAACTGACTATTTTGTCCTGTGAGCCTAACCTATTCCACTGATTAAATACTCTATTTCTTAGTCACTACCAAATGGTTTTGATAACCAAGCAACATTATATTTTAAATAATAGGAGAAACTGTTAGATTACACCTGTAATATTGAGTTCCATTTTAGATGCCACATTTTTTTTATTAAAGCTTTTTATTTGTATAACATATGTATGGGTAGTTCCCCAACATTGATCTTTACAAAGCTTTCCATTACAAATTTTACCCCCAGTCCCCTCCCCTCCCCTAGATGGCAGGAAGTCCACTACATGTTAATAATGTTGAAATGCTCGAGAAGTTATGCAAGAAAAATCCTATCTACAAGAAAAAAAAAAGATTCAGAGAAAGGCAACACAATGCAAGCAAATGTCAATAGAGGTCATGAAAATGTTACGTTGTGGTCCATATTTCATTTCCCTCTCTCTGGGTGTATATGGTTTTCTTCAGTGAACAATTAGAACTGGTTTGAGACAATTCTTTGTTGCAGAGAGCCATGTCCATCAGAATTTTAGATGCCACATTTTGAGGGACATAAGGCATATCTATAAAAGGATGAGTATGAGGGAATTTTCACCACATCACGGTAAAAAAAAAACTAGTTATGTTTTATCACAAAATGAAATTACTATGAAAAGCATTATTATATTAAAAATGGACTAGAGAGGCAGCTAAGTGGCTCAGTGGATAGAGTACCAACCGTCAAGTCAGGAGGACATGAGTTCAAATCTGGTATCAGACCCTTACTACTTCCTAGATGTGTGACCCTGGGCAAGTCATTTAACCCCAATTGCTTCAGCATAAAAAAAAGACCTACAGCTTTGCTCTACTCCACAAGGCAATAGTAGAACCATTAGTGAAAAGAAAATGTCCAACTTAACATATGAAAGAATTTTCTCAAACTAAAAATGGGCCAACCATGGAATGGTGTATGACTTAGAATGTGCAAGTTCATCTAATTCAATCTCCTCATTTTACAAATGAGAAAATAGAGAACCAGAGAAATGAATTAATTTGCATATGTTTAAACTAATTGTATTGCTTGCTATTTAAAGAGTGGGGGGATAGAGAAAGAAAAAAATTTGGACCAGGTTTTACAAATGTGAATATTGAAAACTATTTTTGCATGTATTTGGAAAAATAAAATACTATTAAAAATCAATTAATAAGCCTCAAGACACACGTAACTGCAAGTAATAAGATCAAGATTCAAAGTTAGGTCCTCTGATTTCAAATTCAAGGTTCTTTTCAAGACATGAAGCTTACTCTTTTTACATAGAGTGGGAAGTTGGATTAAATCACATCAAATATCATTTCTAACAAAAAATAGTTTGATCACATAAAACAAAAAGTAGCTTGCTCCCTTCTAATTATTATGCTCTATAATGATTATTCATATAATTAAATGTGCATAAGATTTTGTTTTATTTTGCAATAGTATTTTATCATATTCATGCTACAGAGATTTTATTTATTATGCAAAATGTATGTATACATAGATATATACATATATAGATATATACATACCTATATATATATATATATATATATAGTCTTTTGGCAGTTACAACATGCTCCCCTTCAACAATCATGTCATGCATGTAATATAATTATGATTATTCCCACTTCACAGAAGAGGAAACTGAAAAGGAATTTGACTTTCCATAGTTAATAGAGCTGGCAAATATCTAAGCCAAGATTCAAACCCAGTTCTCATAATTCCAGGTCCACTGCTGTGGCCCCTTAACATCCTGGGTATACTTAGTATACCCAGTATACTTAAAGTATACTTAGTATACTATACAAAGTATACTTAGAACAATGAGCACCATTCCAACCAATGGACATTCTCCTATCAACTAGAAAAAAGGAAGAAAAAAGCACTAACTATAGAGAATTCAGTGTTGGAAGAGAACATTTATCTGCTATAGTTTAACTTGTTTACATCTGATTCCCTCATTTCACACAGTTTATAGCCCAGTGCATTTAGGGAGATGTTTAACTCTTCTATTTTTTTAATTGAGAAGTGAAAGTGAAATTTACTAACTAGTGCCCTTTGTTTCAATTTGGTCTCAGGGGGAATGAGAGGGGGAAAGAAATTATAACAAAACATTTTTAAAGATTTAAAAATGTCATATAGAAATGTGTAGAATTTTTTTTTAAAATCCTGTCCTAGGATATACTGTGCAAGTAATCTTATCTTTAGATTTTCAGTGGAAAAAGGTGGAGGAATGGTACTAAAACTATAAAATCATTCTCAGCAGGGACCTAAAGATACATTACTGTTCTTGAAAATGACTCTGACATATTCAGTGGTCCATGTTCATAGGTAAAAACATTCTTGCTTTGTGAAGTTTTCTGACATTGTTGTTTAAAACTTTTTCATACTATTAAAATTTTCCAATTATGTCTAGTTAATTTAGCCTTAGTTTACCATCAAATTTAAAACTACTGTCCTATTCCCTGCCCAGTATAGTTAACTTATACACACACACACACACACACACACACACACACACACACACACACACACATATATATATATATATATATATATATATATATATATATATATATATATATATATATATATTCCCTTGTCTTTTAAAACATAATGCCAGCGGTGATAATTATCTGTGCAAATCTAATTATCTCTGTGTTATCAGATTTGTAGAGGATAATAGAAGGGATGGTTGCTAAACTGGATGCCAGAATTTGAATCTAAAAATATGCCACAGGTTCAGCTTAAACTTAGATTTAACAGAAGTAAATGTAAAATATTGCTCTATTATTGAAACAAAAAAATAGATCAAGTAGGCATGCAAAAATTCACAGGGAAAGCAAATAGGCTTTTAATTTAAGTCACAATTCAATGAATCAACAACAACAACAGCTAAATACAAAAACACATTGTGCATAAAGACTTGACCTTAATGGAGATAGGAAGACTTGTGTAAGTCACATCATTGACATCATATTGTTTGAAAGACCATGGGGAAATATGTTAACTTCTGTGTTCCAGTTATTTTTGTTCAGTAGTTTCATTTGTATCCAATTCTCCTGATCCCATTTGGGGTTCCACAGCAAAGATGTTGATGTAGTTCCCCATTTCCTTCTCCAGCTCATTTACAGATGAGAAAAGTGAAGTAAACATGGTTAACTTACTTGTTCAGAGTCACAAAGACAGGCAGGATTTGAACTCAGAAAGATGAGTCTTCCTGGCCAAGAATTCTATTTAGAAGCTCTACCTAAATTCTAATTTGTAATAAAATCAGTGGTCCAAATACAAACTCACTCTTTCTCCCCCCATACACACACACACACACACACACACACACACACACACACACACACACACACACACACCCCAAGTCAAGAATAAGATAAAATATTGCTGGACTACATTCTAATTAGATCTATGTTTAACAGTGGATTCCATTTTAGGATTAATTTGAAATTCAGAGGGAATATACTATACAGAAGAATTTAAAAACATTTTTAGAATGGATAAAGATTGAAAAAAAATAGAGAAGTTTAACCTAGAAAAAAGAAGATAACTTCTTAGAGGTCATGGTTCTTCATTAAATTGATGGATCTGAATTTCACTAATATATGTCTTCTTTCAACAATGCAGAACACAATCCATCCATGCCTTTGCATCCTATATGATAGTTATCCATATCCTGCATTAAAAATGACAATTAATAACCATCCCAAGTTGCTGGGGGTCTTCCTCTAGTCCTCTTGATGTTCCATAGATGCCAGTGGTTCACAGGAGCTACCCATCGATTATCCTGTTTCTAAAACATAACCTGTATCTCTTCTGGTCCTACAGATCCTTTCCACAATGTCACATCAAGTATATTCCTCAGTTGCTGACTGCTCTCTCCTAGCTGTCAGTTATTATTTATGACACTGCCTCTAGAGAGAACTGACTCTACCAAGTGGATGCTCTAAAAGTTGAGGCACAAAAGTCTTGATCAAAGTAACCAGGTCTTTGTAGTGGTAATTGCTCACCAAACGGATGTGATGTTCTTGTTTACCAACAGTCGGTTCAAGCAGATTATTTGAACCCAGGAACAAATTTTGCCAAATGATCTCTAGTCCTGGTCCCATAGTTTGGCTAAAAGTGATGAACACTTTTTTCAAAGTGCCCTTATGAGATATTTTCATATAGGATTCTTCCTAGAATTAAAAGAGCACTAATACAATGGGGGGAGGCAAGCCAGGGAGGGAACATTCAAAAAAGCTAATTAAAGCATATTTTATTCAATATACAACACAGAAACAAGAAATGATATAAAAGTATACTTTATGGCATAATTATGAATGTTCTAAAGAAAAGTAAAAATGAACAAAATTCAGTCCACACTTTGAAAATATAAATCACAGAAATCAAAAACATAAAATTATTACTCCATACTCTGAGATCTATTTCATATAGACAAAGGATATTACTTACATACATATGTACACTCACATATAAAAGAAAGTTATTACTAAAATTGATCACTGTACAAATATGAAAATAAACCTTTTATTTTAAATTTTATTTTAAAAAGTAAGGCTGTAGAATCAGGTTGATACAAATCACATTGGGTATTAAATGAGAAGAAAAATGCATTTTGTGAAAAAATAAAGGTAAAAATTATGATGGAAAAATGACTCCTTATAAGGCATTTTCCTATTCAAATGCCAGGATTCATGATTTTTAAAAAGAATATAGTATAACATTAATGTGAAATATATGGGGTGAGGTATGTATTTGCAAAGAGAACTAAGGAAATAAGGGTGTTTGTTAAGTGCAACTTTGTGTCTTATGTTTAAAGCCTTCAACAAATATGACATTAAAAACAACTCTGTTAAGTTCATTTACTTTTGTTCAACTGTACATCCTTCTACTGATCCCCACCTTTGTGGAAACAGGATTGTTGGCAGGTTTGTCATGTTTCAACAGAATTAACCTGTAGATGTTAAATTTCACAATCTGATCATGTTATTAGAAATTTTCACCTAACTCCACTTTGAATTAAGTTGTTCATTTAGCCCTGTGGCCATATTTCCCTTTTGCTAATAATGAATGAATAAGATGAATTTACAAACAAGCGAGTAAATACTTTTAATAAATATAATCTTATTTACAGACTATTAGACAAATATGAAGAGATATTCCCTTGGAAATAAATAGGTGCCATAGAATAAGGTGGATTACATTATAGCTTTCAGTTATGATCCCAATGGTATGCAAAAATTCTAAGATATTTTATTTACATCAGCTGCATTCCATCAGTAGTTCAATATTGTCAGAGATAAATCATACCATTGGAGGGCAAAAGGATAGCAGCAACATCTTGGCTTAACTAGGCTAGTGAAAAATAAAATCAAAAAGAAGTAAGACATTTATACATAAATTAAAGACAATATGACACAGATAAGACATCTTATTTGACCAAAAATTCGCTTTTATACTGATGCGCCATTTTCAAAAATAGACTCATCTTTTAAGAACTAAACCCATAACAGTACATTAAAATTAAAATTAAAAACCAATCTTATGCTGCATCAGAGTTAAATCAGAGCTTATTATTAACTCTTTTTTAGTTAATATACCAAATTTCTTGTTATTGATAACAGTTTTCCATTTAATTTTTTCTAGAAGCCTTGAATTTACTTAAATCAAGGTCTTTCTGGTAAATAAGTAAATTAAGCTCTATACAACAAGTAACTAAAATGAAGACATAGTTTCCCTTTTTATGTCCAAGTTGAACTCTATAGATAGATGAGTTCCATAAATGTAAGTATTTTTCAAATTAATTGTAAAGAAATTCCCCAAACCACCTTATTCAACCATATTTACTATAAGATTGTGTTTTGTCTATCACACAAACACTATGGCTCCCATATTGAGAGTTGTCCTATTTCCTCTCATAAGCATCAAAACAAAAAAAAACAAATCAAAGCCATATTCATTCTAAAAAAAGGACAGTACTCTTATGGTTTTCCAGAGTGGGAATGAAAATTATTATAATTCATATATATTCATAATGCCAAAAAGATTTCTTTAGCCACCTCTCTCTTTTAAAATAAGACATGCCATTATGAACCAATTTTAAAACTCTGAAAAAATTTAGATAGTATCTTTAAATATCTGTTGTATCTAATATGATAAATATAAATAATACTAAAATCAGGGTATTTACATTTTCATGAGGGATTTTTATGAAACTACTGAAAGTTTCTAATAAACTTAGTCTAAGTTCAATCTATCAAAAAAAATTTTTTTCTAAAACGCTTTCAATTTTTTTAAAGTGCAGAGTGACATGTCCAGAAAAATCTTACTTTTTTTTTTTACAAGTTTGTGGTTTGAAATAATTCCCACTAAAAATTTGTGATTTTTACTCACTATATATAATATTTTCTAGTATAGCAAAATATTTTTTCTTCCTCTATAAAAATAGTTCCCATGAATCAAAATGTTTTTAAATATATTACTTTTTTAAAAGATTGATATTTCAATTAACAGCATAGCCTGATACATAATATATCAATCACTTTTAATTTTTAATAAATATTTCTCTCTATTCTTAACAATGAGAAAAATAATACTCTTGCTATATCAAAATAATGAGTTGCTGGAATCTTTGTAGCTAGAAATTATATTATTTCTAAAGGATATAGGTATGATAAATTCTTCTTTACTTCAAATCATGAAGTCACAGGCATATGGAGTTGGAGATTATTTAGACCAGTACTGTCATTTTTTTTCCTAAATGAGGAAACTGAGGCACCAACACATAAGCAACAGCTAAGTGCCTTAAAGGTAGTAGCAGGATTATAAACCTGACTTCCAGACCAGGATTATTTCCACTACATCAGCTATTTAAATATGTCAAATAAATATTGTTGGAAATAACAGAGAAAAATAATTTATCATATTAAAAATCTATTTAAATAAGAGCTTCTTTGCTTGTTCTGATAGGAGAGTGTTGCTAATTAGTCTTTTTTGAAAAATCAGTTTATCTAATAAAATTTTATGAGAACTTGACTACAGAATGTCTGATGACCAAAAAACATAAATAGAAATCAATTTTTGAATTCCTATAATCACATAAGAAAAAGGGACAGAGTGAGCAGAGGCTCCACAATGAGATTAAATAAACCATGGTATAAAGGATCTATGCTATGTAAATATCCACATTCTAGTTGTCAGTTGTATATGCCATGCCATTACTCATGATATCAATGATGTTGAAAAATAAGATTTCATAGGTCCAAAATTTTCTGATTTAACCATTACAGCAATTCTTCATCTGTGTTGACTTTTTTGCACTTGGACTACTCAAGTTGGTAATTGATTTGCTGTCATCATCATCAGCTCTTTTTCTCACTTCCCTTAAAAAAATTACAGAAAATCTAAATTAACAGAATTCACTTTTATTTACATTAGGGTATAAATAACAATGAAAATCTAATATCCAAAGCTAAGGTAAGTTTATCTGTAATTTTGTGTTTCTTTTATATTTTTTTCAAAAACACTACATAACTTGTAGACTCTACAGCATGTTATTTAACATTCACCTTCCAAAATTTCTTTACAAGAGAAATAGTCCCTATGTGCCAATCATACATATATGTGTGTGTATATGTGTGTATATATAGAGAGAGACACATTTGCATGTACATAAATGAAATGGGTGTATATACACACAATTTACCTCACATAATGTTATGACCAAAACTTTTATATACTTTTAAAATTGTTTTATATAGAGAACTATCATAATACAAAATGGGTTTGAATTTTTCATTAAATATATGCAAACCTAAGGAATATAAAGGTACAAATCCATATGACTCAAAGATACATACATATATGTATATATATGTGTGTATATATATAGACACAGATACTATGTTTATATGTATCAGACACACATGTAAAGAATTAAAGTTGTTTTGTGGAAGATACATGTACATATGTTTGTGTGTGTACAATGTAAGGAAAAAGTTTAAAGTTGTGCTTATACATACATGCCTAATTGTATATATGTGCAATGGCCCACCTAGTATCTATACAGAACACTTGGGATGGTGTCTCTCCACATAGAGAGGCTAAGAAGTCATCACAGAGAACTGTGATGATGTATAAGACAAGTGTCTTAGACTGTGAAACATGGGAAACACTCTATAATTGCCTCTGTTTCATTTTAACCATGTGTTGAAATAGTTGTTTTTTTTATTGGCTTCAGAGACATTCAAAGTGGTTAGTCAGAGGAGGATTCTAGGAAGATGGTGGAGTAGCTCAGAAAATTTCAAGTTCTCTCAATTTCTCCCATAAACAGAACAAATTTGCAGAGCAAAAATTAACTGGGGAAAAAGAAAGAAGATTTGAGGGATAATTTGGGGGATAACTGCTGGGACAACCAAAAAGACCCAATGAAAGATCCCAGGACAGGTTTAGCCAGTGTGAAGTGTAAACACCTCCAAGCTAGCTCTGTAGAAATACCAAGTGGAGAGCCCTGAGGCTAGCTGGGTTTAGCTGGAGCCTCAGCAGGAACCACAAAAACTTTCATATCCTGGACAACAAGGGGAATCCTGAAGTCTGAATCTGGGAAGACTGAGGGAACCTCAGTTGATCTGGAATGCAAGGCCCAGTTGTGTTGTTGAGGGGAAGTGCTGGGTAAGAAGGAACCAGCATATCCAGTAAGTTAAGTATACCCAGTGGGACAAGAACACTGCTAGCTGCAGGAACTTGCAGGAAGGTGGGGCTTTTGGTATGGGATTCCAGGTCAGGGGAGAGAGCTGAAGTGAAGCTAGAGGCAACATTTCCCCCCCACACCTACCCCAGGATTAGAGGAGATTGCACTAATTTTTTTTTTAAATGAAGAGGCAAAGAAAAAAGAACTAAACCGCAAAAACTATGGCAATAAGGAAGACCAAGAGGATAATGAAGTTTTTTTAAAAGCCTTTTCTACCCCAAAGAGGAATGTTAAATGACTACCTGACCAGAAAAAATTTATACAATAACTCAAAAAAATACTTTAAAAATCAAGTGAGAGAAATTGAAAAATAAATAAAAACCATCCACAAAAAAGATTATTGGGGAAGGGGGGTTAGGTAACCACTAGGAAAGGAGATATAGAATCTTAAAGAAGAAAATAACCCTTTGAAAATTAAAATTGGGCAAGGAAAAGCCAGTAAAGTTACGAGACCAAGAAATAAAGAATGGAAAAAAACACAATAGAATGTGAAACATCCTATAAGAAAAACAACAGATTAAAAGAGAACAGAACAAGATGAGAAAATATAAGAATAACTGGACTGAAAAAAATAACTACCTAAAAGATGTAACTAAAAAAGGAACTTTGACACAATAATGCAAGAAATAATCAAATAAAATTGTCTTGGAGTGATAGAACAGAAGCAGAAGGTAGAAATGGAAAAAATCCACCAACCACCACCTCAAAAATATTATTTGTAGAAAACAAATAGGAATATTATTGCCAAATTTTGAAACTCTGAGATGAAAGAGAAAATTATGCAAGAAAAGATTGCAGGTCCTGGAATAATATATACTGGCAAAAAAAGAACTGCAGCTGTGGCCAAAAACATCATAGCCAGTGAAATTATCTATAAAATTAAATGGGAAAACAAATGGGCATTCAACAAACTTGCAGATTTTCAAGACTTTGTCTTACCCAAACCCAAACTTAATATAATATTTAACATATAAGAGCCAATATCAAAAATTAATTTCAAGGAATTCATAATAGACAAATTGTTTATGTACTGTATATGAAAATGCATACCATTCATTTAAGACTGAACTCAGTTTAGTGGATATCCAAAAGAAAAATTGAGGCAGAGTTGAGTATGATCTGATTCTAAAAAGCAATATACCTAGGAAAAGGCAAAAAGAATTATTATGTTGTACAAATGAGGTACAGAGGAAGAACTGATACAGAGGCAGTAGAGGGGGGAAGGAAGGTTTGTAACTCTAAAAAATTTACATCCAGAATGGTTTAAATAGAAAACATATATATACATATGTGTGTGTGTGTATGAAACCTATGAAGGGTATAACACCCTCTAAAATCTATAAAGAAATGAAAAGGGAGGGAATAAGATAAGGTGAGGTATAGAATGGTGTGTAGATTTATGGCAGTGTGACAAGTTGTTTAAATTGATGGGAAAGGAATAAAGGGAGGAAAAAGGTAGCATAAGATAAGGTGGGGTACAGAAGAGTGTTTAGATTCATCAGAGTGGGATGAGGTTTATAGATTAATGGGAATGGATAAAGAGAGAAGCAAAGGATGGAGGGGAAAAAAATTGGAGGAATTCATGATTAGCAAGGCAAATTAAGGAGCACAATTAAAGTAGAAGAGTTAGTAAGGATAGGAAATAGATATACACAAACACTACAACAAGGATCAGGAGTAGAGTTTATTAGAAAAAAGTAGGACTAGTAATCATTGATCTAAGACAAAGTCAAACTTAAAATATTCAATCAAAAAAGAAATTTACATTACATGTCAGCTATATTAATATTGTTTTAGATGTACATTTACACATGTGCAGGTGTATTTGTACCTGAATATATGTGGGCATGAATGCATGTAGGTTTGTGTATGTGTGTATACAGATATATGTATATGTGTGTGGGTTTGTGGTTGGGTGTGAATATATCTGTATATCTGTGTGTGTATATGTGGCTAAATCAGAGGCCCTTAGTCCTTGACCTCTGAATTTGTTCTTTTCCATTCTAGAATAAGGGAATGAAGTCTCTGAGAATCTATGAGTTCAAAAGCTCTGGAGGATACCTCAGTGTACCAGGGTTCATATTGGTTCACAACACATATTATTATTCTGCATCACTAATGCCCCAAAGAACAAAGAATGACCAATGGGAGCCCAGGCCAGTGAAAGGTGAGAGGAAGATCATCTAGAACTCATACTACACTGGGATTTGAGATCTAATGATATGTAGAAACCGAGCTGAATCCAAAGAGCAAGATGATACAGAGGAGAACATGTCCCTCCAGGCATCAGGGCAGGAAATTTATTCTCACTGGGTGCTTCAAGTAAATATGCTTTTTGTAAAAACTACCAGATGTTAGATGCCAATTGGGGTGATAGACAACAATGGAAGAGGGGAAAGGGCAGCCAATTCATGAGGACTGGAGTGGTTAAAAAAGAGACCCCATCCAACCCTTTAGCACATCCTAGAAATCAGAGGAGATGGATCCTGTTGGGCTCTGGGGAAGGAAAGCCAGACCATGTATGCATGTATACGTACCCACACACCTATATTACTATGTGTGTACATGCACATATACATGTGTGTATATTGTCCCACAAGTAAATAGGTATTTGAAATACACATGAGTGTATACACACACACACACACACACACACACACACACACACATATATATATATATGTTCTTTGTGTATATACCCATAATATATACATATTCCCAACTCTTTAGCACACTGTAGAAAGCTGAGAGGGAGATGTACCCTACTTGGCTCTGGAGAAAGAAAACAAGAGCATACATACGACATGCATATATACATGTTTGTTCATATATATATATATATATACATGTATATATATATATATATGTATATATATATATATATATATATTGTGTCTATAGCCACAAGTATATACTTATATGTATATATGTATGCATTTGTAGATATGTACATTGTGTCTATACCAATAAGTAGATGCATATATGAATACATATATACATATATATACACATATACAAACTCTGTGCACTTCTCCTTTATACATATATTAAAAATGTTTTTCTGCAGTTCCAGATTGTTATGAAAAGTTTAGCCTTACCTCTAATCAATGGTTATGTTTTATCCCCAACCATACATGTTTTAATTAGTGATAGAAATAAATAGATATTACTCTATTAGAGTGATAATAATAGATAATTTAAATTTATGGATAATCCACAAATTTCTCTTTAACTGCTGCTTTTATTATTTTCTTTTTATTAGCATTATTGATAAGCAAAATAATTCATATGGATCTTTAAAGCTCCCCAATAGCTATGTATGAAGAATTAGGAAACAACAAAATGGCCAATAAAAAGGAAAAAGAAGATGAGAGAGCTTGGATACAATACTCAACAAAAATAATCACAGAATCATAGAATCATGCAATATTTAAGCAAAAATGACCTTAAACATAATCTAACGCAACGTCTTTATTTTACAAATGAGAAAGAAGCACAAAGAAAGAAAGTGACCTCTCAGAAGTCACATAGATAATAACTAGAAATATACTGTGACTTTCTGGTATTCCAAACCCCTTTTGCCACTCATCTTCTTTACTCTTCTCACTATTACTTAACTTTTATCAATGTGTTCTAAGTATGCCCTCTATCTAAAAATAACAGGTCACATATCAATGGTATATTTAACATCTATAAAGTACTTTCCTTTGAAACAACTCTATGAGTATTTAGTGCAGATTATATTATCCTAGTCTCAGAGTTTAAATTATTTGCTTATGGTCACACACCTCATGTTACAATTGTAATTCAAACCCATGCCTTTTGATGCCAGTTTCTGAGCCTTTTGAAGCTTCACGACACTAGTCTCCACCCCCAGACAATTACCAAACACTACTTCATCCTTAAGAAGGACTACGACATCTATCTTTTTTTTCTTCTAATCCTATAAAACCTTTGTCTGTGAAAAATATGACATTCACCATATCACTTCCCTACTCAAAAAGTTGCTATAGTTTCTTCTATTTCACTCTCTGGAATCTAGCAACTACTTTATATCCTGAGCCCTTAAGACTCTCTCATCAACTTGGATAGACGTTGTTCATATGATTTCACATTCTACAACTCAAAGAAATCTTCTGTTTTAATTAGACCAGTCTCCTCCCAGTCTTACAAATATAATATGTTCATTCTTCAACTCCTTTACTCATTCTATTTATTATGTGGAAAGCTTTCCCTATCCCTTCACTTTATATACCAAAAACTTTCAAATCTTCTAAGACATAACTTATCCCATGCCTCTTCCATAAGCTTTTGCCAACTATTTTAACTCACATTACTCTCCATACTCTGGCTTCTTGTGATATTTACAGCATGCAATTTCTAACATGTAATCATATATAATTAGAGATTATTTTCCAACCATCTTAAATTTCCTTCCTCATTAAATTTTTAAATAAATTATATGTCAACCAATGAAAAAGCACCTTTAAGTGTTTACTGTCTATGTCAGGCAACTGGAAATGCAAAGAAAAATTCACATATTCCCTGTCCTTAAAAAGCTTATATTCTATTAGGAAGATATATAGTTAACCCTTCAAAATTGCAACTTTCCCTATTGTGGTTCTGATATATTCCAGGTCAGCATAAAAAATTAAATGGGAATTTTTTAGAAGTTTTGCAGAAGCCACAGATGACATATGAAGGTCAGGAAATGACATGGAGTTTTTGACCAAATACTTAACCCAAATTTTACAGTAAGGTACTGTAAACAACCCATGAAAGTAAAAGAAAAAAAATTCTGACTTCTCTGATATGAAGAGAGAGCCAAAAAATTTTACATAGATTTACAGATCTCCGTAGTGTCATATCTCTAACCACCATGTGGAAATGATAATTCTAAAATGTTCACAGGTATATATGCAAAATACATATACAGAGATGCGGAGGGTAGGAGACTAACAACTGGGAAGATCATGAAATATCACATGCTGAAGCAATTGATTTGAAAGTAGAAGGGAGTTCCAACTCCTGGAAATAATGAAAGAGTATTCAATGAATGTGTGATAGTCAATTCAAAAGCATGGAGGTAGAAAGTGGAATGTTATAGAAAACATCAACTGGGCCAGTATGACTGAAGCATAAAGTGTGTGAGGGATAGTGATGTATAATTACTCCAGAAAAAGAAGACTAGAGCCATATCAGCCAAGTCCTTTTGCAAAGGGGATTGGGAAGAATTGGTCAGACAGTAAGGAAGACAACTCTAACAGGGAAATAGATAGTACCTGGGGCAACTAGGCTGTACGTGGATAAAAGTGCTGGGACTGGAGTCAAGAAGGCTTATTCTTAGTTCAAATCCATCCTCAGACACTTAAGAAATGTGGGATCCTGAGTAAATCACTTAATCATGTTTGTTTCAGTTCTCATCTGTAAAATGTGGTATAGAAGGAAATGGCAAAATTTTCCAATATCTTCATCAAGAAAACCTTAAATGAATTCATGAAGAGTCAGACACTACACAAAAACAACTCAACAACAAGATAGTATCCACATACTTTAGAGATTTAACGCTATCAGTTAAGACTGAGAAAAGGCTCCTGAATCAGAAAGAGCAATTTCAGCCCAGTTCAATAGTAGAAAGCATACTGCAAGATGTTACAAAATGAGGTGAGAAATTGGAAGCAACAAATATAGATAAGACTTTTTCTCAGAATTTAGCTGAGAAAAAAAAGAAGTATGGGAGAACTATTATGAGGGCACAGTCTTAAAAATAGAGACCTGAGCCTGTCAGAGATCATTACATTTATCTTTCAAATCCAATCAGAACTCAACATACAATAAATACTTTTAAAATTGAAGGTCACTGTTCACACTTAAAAAAAAAATACAGATGTTATGACTTTGGCTTTTTTTCCTTCAGTACAATTAAATAAAAACATGCTTAATTTTTAAAGATATTTGATATTTTAAAAATTCAAACAAAATAGCCAAATCAGATTATAAGAATATACTTTATAAAAAAAATTCCCTTTAAGCTCTGTTACAATATTTAAAAAGATTCAATCTTTAACATTTTTATTTGTTCAGAATCCTTCAAAGAACATATTATAAAAGGTAAAGCAAAATTTTTGGATATTTTGCCTATACAAATATGTAAATAGTAGGATTTGAACATTAGAATTGTCCTATAATTCTCCACATCCAAATTTCGACAATATTCTGGTAATAACAACATTGCTAGTAAATGAGCTAATGGTTAATGAAAATGTCCTACCAAACATCTAAGACCATTTCTTGGAGACTCTAGTTTTCAGAATATGATGTTTCCAAAAACAAATATTGTAGAATAAATTACAGCTTCAACAAGAGATTCCTGGAGTTTCTTACAAGATAAATCCAAAATCTCAAATGTTCCAAGCCCTCAATAGCAAACATTTTAAAGTAAATTTCATGAAACATTTTGTGAGAATTAGAGTAGTACATTCCACAGATGTGGAGATGAAAATTATCTAAATGATTCATTTGGTAGTCCACAAAATGAGTTTATTTGTCATAAATTATGAAGAGTAATGATCTAAAAACTATAAGTCATTTTCAAACCCAGATTATATCTCAACTTTATGGCACCTGCCTCTTTAAATCTAGTTATTTTGACAAACAGATGTTTTGTGTACAGATTAGCAAGTGGAATCATGCCCAATATCAGTGGTTACTGTTGCAGGTGGCCTTTTTTCCCCCTCCACTCCATCTCAACAAAAAAATCCACATAAACATACTTTAGTATGCAACCAGAACAACTCAGACCTAGGGACGTTAACTCAACAAAGTATGAAAGTGGTGGGTGGAGGTAAGAAATCTCTACTACATGAATCACAAGTAAGTTTTCTGTCTCCTTGAGTTGTCTAAGAGTTTTAGTTATCAATGTTATTGTCATCTGTCCATAAAATGATGGAAATAAACGATATCTTGGGATACATTAGTTAGCAAAATATCTTTGAACACCAGGTGTTTTAAAGCAAATAAATATAAGCTAGTTTCCAAGCTATAAAAAGTCATTGCAGGAATTGATCAAATATGCTTTATCTATTAGTAGATAGCCTAGAAGGAATCAGCCTTTCCTAGCTTTACGGTACAAAAGAAAATAAATGCTGCTTTCAGGATGTGACTAATACACTTTGTAAGTCACTTACCTTTAGCAGGATCCCAGAATAGAATTTTGCATATTATTTTACTGACTCATTCAATGATCTCTACTATCTTCCTCCAATAAAATCCTCCTCTGATATGTCATTTTAGCTTGGAAAAAAATCTCAAAAACTATGTCAAGGAATTATAAACTCTGACGGATCCTACACCAAACTGGTAAAAGAATTCCTCCACAGGAATAGTCTAAATTCAAATATTATGTCTAGCTGAGAGCTGTGAATAGTTCCAATAAAATAAGAAAAAAAAATTAAAAAATAATTTGAGAGGGAGGGGTTTTATCCTTTTTAAGTTTTGTCCAGGGCAACTAGCTCACAGAATTATCTACTAAAGCACAGAAAGCTTGAAATTTACTTGAGTAGAAATCCAACAAAATCCTCGATATCCTTAATTGCTAAGTATATGAAGTATTACCTAAAGACATCAACACAAGTAGACATATAAAGCATTCAAATATCAAATGTGTGGTCTTGGGAAATAACTTAATCTCTCAGTGTTGTAGTTTCCTCATCTGACCATTGGAATCATAATTCCTATTCTTTTCTCCTCTTTAATTCTGTCACAATCTGGCAACAATCATTTGTTAATTAAACATAGCCCTAAGATAAAGTTACTTCTTTCAAACCCTAAAAGCACAAAGGAACCAAAATGAATAGAAATAGTAAAGCATTTCCCCAAAGAGTAGCTCCAGGATAAACTAGAATCATAGATTTTATTTCTTGGCGGCATACAATAAACATTTAATTCCTGCTAACTGACTTGATCTTAGATATCAGTCTAATCCATTCGTGTTATAAATGAGGAAGCAAAGTTCCACAGATATTAAGTGCCCAAGGTCATTCAATTACTTATTGACAATGATGGACCTAGATCTAGAATCTACATTCCCCACACCACATTATACATTTGTGCCCCAATGTACATAACATACCATAAAGGAGCAATCCATTCTCCCTTGAGTCAGTGAAGTGATTTTCCTAAAATGCAGTTATCATCATATCATTCCCTACTCAATGAACTCCAGTGGTTTCCTATGGTCTTCAGGAGCATATATGCCCCAGCATTCAAGGCCCTTCATAATCGAGCTCTCTCCTACCTTTCCAGGATTCTTAACCTACTCCCTTGAAAAGTACTTCAGTACTGGCCTCCTGGTTGTTCCACAACAATATACTACATTTCTTGATTCTGGGCATTTTCTCTGACTATGCCCCCATGCCTAGAATACTCTCCCTTCTGATATCATTGATTTCATTTGAGTCCAAACTAAAATGCAACCCTCTATAGGAAGGCTTATCTAACCCATGTCAATTCCAAGGCTTTCACTCTTTTAATTATTCCATATGTATCCTGTATAAAGTTTATCTTATATATATTTATTTGCATGTTGTCTCCCCAAAAGACTGTAAACTCCTTGACAAAAGAAACTGTCTATTGCATGCTCTTTTTTTTAGTCCCAGAACTTACTTAATACAGTGCCTGACACATACTAGGCATCTAATTATTTTTTTTTCTTTTTTATTGTAGTAAGTTTATCAATAAATGCTTATTTAATTGAACTGAAAATGTACTGTCTTTGGGGAGCATGGAATAGTTTACCTGTTAGATTTATGGATAAAGAAAAAATCAATGGCCAAATAAAAGAAAGATAGGATTATAGGACATAAAATAGGAAATTTTTATTAAATTAAATTAAAAGGAGTTTGTACGAACAAAATCAGTACATCCAAGATTTGAAGAAAAGTAGAGGGTTGGGATGAGAGAAACTTTGTAATAAATTTCTCTGATAGAAGCTGCATTTCTCAAAAAATAAAAAATAAAAAAATAAAATAGATAAGAGTATAGTTATTTTGCAAATGATAAATGGAGAAAGGATATGAATAGGCAGATTTTAGGCACAAAAAATCAAAGCTAGCTATAGTCATAAAAAATGCTCTAAGTCATTATTAAGTAAAGAAATGCTAATTGAAATAACTGTAAGGTATCACCTTACATCTATTAGATTGGCTAATATGACAAAAAAAGGAAAGTGACAAATGGTGAAGGGGATATGAGAAAATGGGGACAGTAAAGCATTCTTGGTAGAGTTGTAAACTGACGCAAACATTCTGAAAAGCAATTTGGAATCTACCGAAAAGGGTATAAAACTGTGCATGCCCTTTAACCCAACTTTACCATTAGTAGATCTGCATGAGAGTGAGAGTGAGAGTGAAAGAGAAAAAGTGATATAACAGAGAAAGGGAGAGACAATGAAAGACAAAGAAGGGAGGAGGGAAAGAGGGAGGGAGAGAAGGGAGAGAAAGGAGAAAAGGAAGGAGAGAAGGAGGAAAGGAGTGAGAGAGGGAAGGGAGGAAGGGAGAGAACAGAAGGAGGAAGGGGAGAGAAAAAGGAGGGAGGAAGGGAGGGGAGGGGGCAGGGAAGAAAGGAGGAAAGGAAAGGGGGCAGGGAGGGAGGGAGAGAAGGAAGGAGGGAGGGAGAGAAGGAAGGAGGGAGGGAGAGAAGGAAGGAGGGAGGGAGGGAAAAAATGGAAGCCTGACTCTGGAAAAATATCAAATGGTTAGGACAATCTCTCCAGTCAGTTTTGGTTGTGACTTTTTTTCAAGTTCTCTACTTTTTTTTTCTAGCCCTCTCCTTCATTAACCAGTCACATAGAAGAAAGAAGCTATATAATTTCTGTTCCCCATTTTTACTTTTAGACTCTTTCCCTTTGCTCCTACACTGGTTTTCTTGATGTTATTTCTCAAACAAGAAACTCCAACTTCTGACTGGCTAGACCCCATGTCTAGAATGTTTTCCCCCTCCTCATCTCTATCTCCTGGCTTCCTTCAACCCAAGGTAAAAATCTCATCTTCTACAGGAACCTTAATTTTTGTTTAAGAACCTCCTTAATTTTAGTTCCTTTCTTCTGTGCATAATTTCTTATTTAGTCTGCACATAGTTTATTAGTCATAGTCATTTGCATACTATCCCCCCAAAAAAAATGTGATTTCCTAGAGGACAGGAACCACCTTTTGAATTTCTTTGCATCTCCAATGCTTAGAACTGTGTCTGGCACATAATAGGCCATTAGTAAATATTTATTGACTAATTACTGACTGTTCTCACTTCTTTTAAAGGTTCATTTCATACATCTCTATCACCTTGTACAGATCCTTGTTGATATAATTGATTAGCCTTCAGGTCACTCCCCTTGCCTTTCTCGAGTTTATTTTTAATATTGATTTCTAATTAAGAAAATCTATTTTCTCTTCCTTTAAACTCTTACTCCATTGGGAAAAAAAGGAAAAATATATTCCTTGTAATAAAAATATATACATAAGCAAAATGAATTCCCTTATTAGCTGAGTTCAAAATTTGTTTCATTCTATACCCTGAATCCATCATCTCTCTGTCAGAAGGTAAATGAGATACTTTATCACACATCCTCTGAACATGGATAATGCTGCATTGTTCAGTGTCAGGCTCAGTTTTCTTCTCTTCCCCAACCTTCCCATTCTTACTTGATATTTGAATAGACATGGGAGTCTCCCCTTGAACTACCTGTTCTCAAGGTCCATCACTTTCAACCTCTATCTTTACTACATTTTAGCCAATGACAGGGTAATCATAGTTAATTTTATCCATCACCTGTAATTTTCTACTTTTGTGACCCTGAACTTTAAAATTACCTACTTTGATAATAATTTCTTACTCTTTCATCTTTCTCTTTTTCTCAGTTTTTCTAAATCTATCATCTTCATCACAATTGTTAGTCCCGATTCCTCTCTTAGATTGACATTCCTGTTCTGGCCTCTTTTCTCTCCCTTTGGAACCTTAAATCTGTGTTTAACCAATTCAAATCATATACTCTGTTTTACCAGAGGTACTGGTCCTCCCTGAAAACCTCATATACTACTAAATAGCAAATGCTTATTGACTGGCTAATAAAGAAGATACTGTTTTCTTTAATCTGGTGTAAATGTTTGTGCTAACAAAAACACATTCTTTTCTTTGCAACAATTTAAGCATCCTCCTTTGTTATAATATTCCCCTCTACATGCTACACTTGCTCTTGACAAAACTGCTTTGCAAGAAACAAATCCCTTGCCCAAAATTGCTTTCTTCAACAAGACTAACAATTTCAACTACTAAAAAACAATGGCTTTTTTCTTTACTCTCCATGTTCTTTGACTTTTCCAAAATTTTTATGTTGTTGACAAGACCTTTTGTTTATATACTCCTCTCTACCTTTGCCTTCTGCTCTGCACTTCTCCTATCCAGTTCACCTATCTGTCAAATATTAAGATTTTTTTTTCAGTTTTTTTATTCATTGTCTACCTTCTCTTTGATAATCAGTAGTATTTTCCAAAGGTTTTTGCTTCTTTCTCACTCTCTACACTTGCCTTGGTTACCTCATTTTATCAAAATGGATTCAACTATCTCCACACAGATAGCCTACCTTTACCTAATGGTAATGTCCCTCCTGAATTTTAATTCTTCATCAAAAATTGTCAGCTAGGCATTTCTAATAGACTGTCCCATAAATACTTCAAATTAAATATATTGATAATAGAAATCAATTTTTCTCTAAAACTCACTACAGCAACCCTTTTCCCAAATTACTTTGTATTCATTTTGCATACATTCTATTTATATATCTACTGTGTTGTCTCTCCCATCAGAATGTAAACTCATAGAGGGCAGGAACTATTATTCATTTCTTTGTATTTTCAACACTTACCATGCCTTTTCCCAAGGAAACCTGTACTCTACCGCTGTTACCCTGATCTCTGATAGGTGAGCTTTTTATCCTAACTAAACCAGAAACAAGCCTCCATTTCATTTCCCAGGCATTTCAAAACCATGCCAATTTATATATGCTCCATCTTCAAGTATTATCTTTTCCTATTAGAATGGAAGCTCCTTAAAGACACAGACTGTCTGGATATATATTCCAAGGGCTTAGTCTAGTGTCTGGCATACAACAGGTACATAATAAATAATTTTCCATAAATGTGTAGACCTGGCACACATTTTTGTTAGTGCTATTTAGTTCAGTCCTGTCTGACTCTTTATGATCCCAACTGGGTTTTTCTTGGCAAGGATACTAGACTGGCTTTCATTTCCTTCCTCCAAATTTTACAGATGAGGAAATTGAGGCAAAGAGGGGTAATTGATTTACTTAAGATTACACAGGCAATAAGTGTCTGAGACTGCATTTGAACTCAGATCTTCCTGATTCTAGTTCCAACATTCTATCCACTGTAGCCACCTAGCTGCCCTAGAACTGGCATATAGTAGATAGTTAATAGATATTTATTGATTGTTTGATCTTAAAGTCCCCTTCAATAGTCAAAACTAACCTTCTAATAATTCATCATACTCAATATTCCACTTCTTATTTCTGTGCAAGGACACATTATCCCCAGGCTGAAAATATAGTTCTTCCTCACTGCTCTCTCCCAGAAGCCCTAGTCTCCTTCAAAGCTCTGTCCAGATAACACCTTCTATTGGGACATCCCTAATTCTTCTAGCTATCCCAAAAATTATCTTGTATGCTAATGTACTGGTTTTCTACATGCATTGGTGTGTACCTCTACAGAATATATAATTAGCTAGATTTCACAGTGGATAGAGGTAGCCAAATCTGGAATTAGGAAGAACTGAATTCAAATCTGGCTTTAAATATTTACTAGCTGTATGACCCTGGCCAAGTCACTTAACTCTGTCTTGGTTTTCTCATCTGTAATATGAGTTGGAGAAGGAAATGACACACTGCTCCAGTATCTTTTCCAAGAAAACCCCAAATGAGGTAATGTCTCTACAAACATGCCTGAAACAGGTGAATAACAATAGAATATATGCTCAACAAAAAAACAAAAACAAAACATTTTTGTCTTTGTATAACCAGCTATCTAGGTAAAAACTTAAGTAGTAAAAATCTGTTGATTGATTCCTTCTATTGGATCTAGCCATGTCATTTTTTAAAAGAAAACTTATTTTTTAAAATATCATTCATCAATTTTTTAAAAATTCAACAGTATCAAAGAGAACCATGTAATCTAGTGGAAATAACATTATTAGGATTGAAGAAATCTAATTTCTAATTCCAATTCTCTTTTTAACAAATAGAAGTCACTAATTCCTTTAGGCTTCAGTTTTCTCATTTTTAAAATGAAGGGAATGGACTAAGTGATGTAAAAAGCTCTCTTCCATGGATCTTTAAAGGTCTGTGACCAGCATTTTAAATAGTAAATACCTAGAATTAAGTGGCTACTTACATTAAATTACCAGCTTAAAATAGGTTAAATTGTGAATATATTATCAGCAGAGAAATTTTTCATCAAAGGATGTCTCTGAAAATCTACAAAGCATCTTCAATATTGAAATTATATCTTGTTAAGTCTACCATTTAAAAACAATAGGCCTGATCTCATTTTTTCATCTACAATTTAATTTTAAAATATTTAAATTCCTGAGAGTTGCTCATAGATCAAATTTCTTTTCCATAATGGTTCTCTCCATTAAGTGATGCCTCCCCAAAACTAAGTTGAATTTGATATGGGTAAAAGAATTGAAATTAACAGATAATCCTGTTATCTCCCCAGATTTTCCAGAAGAATTAAAATGCTTATACTCAAACCTATTAAATTTAACACTGACACTTTTATCATAACAAAGATCAAAATTAATATCACTTTCACAGATTAATAATTACCCAGATATAGTTTTGACAAAATAGTTTCAAAGTGGCAAATCAGTAAGACAAAATGTGGGCTAACAAAAGGAACATTGAACTGGAATCGGGCAGAGTTAACAAACTAGATCCAACTGGCCAAACAATGATCTGTGTGACTTCGAGCAAATCACTTCTCTGGGTTTTAATTTCCTCACTGGTAAAATATGGAATAAGAAAGTTGGAAGAGACAACTTCTAAGGACTTCTCTTCCTCCCCCCATCTAGCATGTTCTCTGAAAATTGCTCTTTTTTATTTTTGTAATACTAAAAAATGTCATAATGGTTGGTTGTATTCATAATGGACTGTTGTATTCAAAAACAGGTTCCTGGAAATGAGTCACAGAAGTCAACAATTAGCTTTACAGTGACATTTTAAAGAAATGTCAACTGTACCTCCGATGCACCTGTTTTGCTTGGCACTGAAAGTTATTTTCTAATGCTACCTATTCTCATGAAATACATGTTTATTTACTCCTTTCCTGCAATCACAAGAGGATAATGTTTTCTAACTGATATTATAATAGATGATTTAGGTCAGGAAGTTTGACCTAAAAACAGCTAAAAACAAAATCAACCAAGCATTTGTTTTTCAAAAACAAGGTTAAGTATTTACCGTGCCAGATGAAGAACAGCTTCCACAACATTGGAACCTTCTTTAGCACTTGTTTCACAGAATAAGGCACCATAGGTCTGAAAAGAAGAAATATATTCAATAGTTATATGGAAGGCCATGCCTTTTTAGGAATTTTAGCATTTTAATCAAATAAATCCTTAGAGTAACTAACTTTATCTGAATACATAGTCATAACTTTCTTGTTTCAGTTTTTAAGGGATGACTCATAATTTTCCAAAGATTTTCTAAGACTCTCAATGTATGAGGGAAG
The DNA here is from genome assembly GCA_023553655.1 of Myrmecobius fasciatus. NCBI lineage: Eukaryota > Metazoa > Chordata > Mammalia > Dasyuromorphia > Myrmecobiidae > Myrmecobius > Myrmecobius fasciatus. Next base: position 202,892 of record JAJPUD010001752.1, read on the forward strand.
AAAAACAGAGTTATAAGAATTACAGACAGAATTACATATGGAATAAGAGCTGGAATTAAGACTGAGTGCTGGAATTAAGTATCAGAAGAATTAAGTTCAAATCCAGACTTAAAAACTTACTAGCCATGTGACATAAAAAAGTTATTGAACTTTCCTTGGTTTCAGTTTTCTTTATGTATAAAATAAATATAATTGTACCCATCTCACAGGGTTATTGTTAAGGATCAATTGAGATGATGTGTGCAAAGTTTTTGCAAACATTAAAGTTATATATTTGTTATTATCATTATTAAAACTTTTATTATTGATGATAATGATGTTCTACAAGAAAAAAAATCAGTGATCTCTTCTTGGACTTCAAAATTCCCAATCCCAACACTCTCATATTTGAAACCTAAGGTTTACCTCAGACCTTTTCGCTTACTGTCATGCCATATACCTCATCAGCTGATAAATTCACTCAAATCTACTTCCACAATATCTTTTACATCCATTCCCTCTTCTTAATGCCTATTGCCAAAATCCTATTATATATAGACCCTCATCTGAATTACTTAAATAGCTTCAACATATTTGTTTTTCCCTCCCCATACTCTCTCCCCAGCATTCCTCCTCATTATCAGAGGCAGAACAATATTTCAATAAATAATTAATAACTATTTATTAGCACTTAAGTGTCAGGCACTGTGCTAAGTGCTCTTTCACAGAACCTGGAAGTTTGAAGAGACTGACCTATGCAGGAAAAGGAAAGCCAACAATAACATGTGACTGATCATCCAACATCTATCTGTAGACTTCCAAGTAGGGAGAACCCAGAACTTCTGAAAGCAACACTTTTGTATTCCAAAACCTAGCATAGTATCAAGCACACATCAGATTCTTAATAAGTGCTAGTTGGTTAATTAGCATAGCTTTAATTGTTAAGAAGGTTTGATATTTGGTTTTGTGTTTAAATATGATATCAAGCCTCAATTTGCTTCAGCAATTTCTATCAATTGTTCCTGGATCTGGAGCCAAAGAGAATGTGACAAAGCTATTTCAGTGATCAATATCTGTGTTTTTTGCTCCCTGAGTCCAAGGCAAAACATCTCTAAATGTACCTTTCCTAGCGCCTCTGCCACAGTAAAGTCTGTCAATATCTGAGTCTTATCTTCTGGTTAAATACTATGAGATCTTTCAAGGAGATCTCATGTGACCTGGAATCCAGTCCTTCCCCATCCTGGCAGTTTTTCTCTGAAGACTATCTCTCTGGCTTACCAGTATCTTAAACTGTGCTACCCGGAACTGAATGTAGTCCTCTAGATGAGGTCTGACTGGGACAGAATAGAGCTCTTGTGTCTTAATTCCTGGAAGCTTAAGATGACATGCTTTCTTATGCATAGGTTTTGGCATCTTGCAGCATTTTTTTTTCATTGATTCCCTTCTACCTATCAAGTAAAGCTTAAATTCCTTTTCTTATCATTCAGGGTCTTCCACAAACTGGTATCTTTCTAGTCTTATCTTATGTAACTGTCCTTTAGGCACCCTTTGTTTTGGACTATTTCTATCTGCTGAGCAACCATCTCCTTATTTTGGTTCATGATGATCCCTTTTCCTGAAATATTCATTCTCTATTTGAGTAGTGTATAAAATACTAGACTCAGAATCATGAAGATCCATGTTCAATTTCTTACTCAAATAAGTACTAGCTATACTATCTTGGGTTAAATCATTTAATTTCTCTTAGGCCTCAATTTTATCTATAAAAAGGGGATAAGAATAGCTTGCTCATGTGGATGCTTTGAGGATCAAATTAAATGAGATAACCTACACAAAAGTGCTTTTTAAACATAAAACTATAAGTATTGGCTATTATTACTGATAATGTGGTTGATATTGTTATGTTGCTGTTGTTGAATTTCAAGGCATTCTTTAAAGCTCAGATCAAATGTTTTCTCTTTGAATATCACCTCTTATTCTATCTTCCATTTGGCAACACCCTCATCCCAATTAGACTTCTCATACTCAGCATTTGGATACATTTTAGCAGTCTTAAAGGCAGACTCTTTTTGTTGGTTAAGTTCTAATATCATATCTTTAGCATCAAACAAAGGGTCTTGGAGTAGCTGGTGCTTAATACATGATACCCCAAGAACTTAGTACTGTTTTAAACAATGAACTCCTAAAACTTCTCTAAGACTTTTAAGACACAACATTTTTAATTCTCCAGCAAACCACATATCACATAAATATCACTTGTATTTATGTTCCCTGCTTCTCTTCTCCCCCAAATACTGCTATTTCACTACTAGAACTCACAGTATAAACTTTAATAAAGTACTTTTCTTATGAAGTAGTTAATAGAAGGCCCATTTTATAAGTGAGGCAGTTGAATAAAGCTCATAAAAAAGGGAGTTGTCTTGTCCAAGGTGACATGACTAGTACATCACAACCTCAGCCAAGATTTTTGGACTCCAACAGTGGAGCTCTGGCCCAGCAACAAAACCTCATAGTAGGTATATATGTAATCAGGGGGAAATTGCTGCTGTCCAGAGACTGATTGCCCTAGGATTGCTTCATTCTTCATATTTGTATCCCCTTATGCATGGCACACAGTAGGTGCTTAATAAATGTTTGTAGATTACTATTTAGTGATACTTAGGAGGGCTAAAGGAAGGAGTGAGGAATTCACATTTTTGTTCCCTTGAATTATTTCCTTTATAAGTTTCAGTCAGACTACTATACTCTCTCTCCCTATAGAATCTTTCCCCTGGCCCTTACCTTCTGTTTATTCCTTCAAGGGTAACTAGGATATAGTGGATAGGGTGTCAAGCCTGAAGTCAGAAGAATCTAAGTTCAAATTCAAACTCAGATACTTACTAGCTGTGTGATCCTGGGCAAGTCACTTAACTGTTTGCCTTAGTTTCCTCATCTGTACAATGAGCTGGAGAAGGAAATGGCAACCCACTCCAGAATCTTTGCCAATAAAACCTCAAATGGGCTCATGAAGAGGTGGACACAACTGACAAAAAGACAACAATTAATGTTGCTGATTATTGTTTCTATGTTATCATGCAATCTGAATTACTAAAGTTTTCTTCTCACATGCCGAACACATAGGGTGTCATGTGTCTATTATGATTATTGGTCAGGAATTAAGCCACTCAGTTCTCCATCTCCTCATTTGTAAAATGAATTAAGTGACATGCCAAGGTCACTTCCTCCTTATCACCCCATGATTAAATAGACTAAAGGATACCAAAGAGATCAATCAATGTACAAGCATTTACTAAGCAAAGACCATGTGCCAGGCATTGTGCACAAAAAAATCAAACAATTCCTTCTCACAATAAGCTTATGTTCTAATGGATGTCTAGAGAACTGATTCAAAACTGTTTTATCTACAAGAAATAGAGCTCTGCACATAGTGAACAAAACAGAAAGAAGCTTATCAAGAAAGACAGGAAATCTGACTCAAAGTACAGCAGTGTGGATCCATTACAGGTTGAAATGACATCCACATATGTACAAAATGATTTCAACATCTTGTTGGCACTAGAAGCAGTCTCAGTTGTATTCAGCATGCTTAGGCCATTGTGTGCCTTACCAGGACTTAAATGGGTAAGATAATCTATACTTTTGCATCTAGATTTAAGATCTCTCCTAATTTATATTCAACTGATGATCTTACCATGGCCAGTTTTTCTCCAAAATGTTTTGGCACACACTTCTGTCCCTGGGCCAAAGCTGTTTCACAAAGATCTGCCTTATTTCCCACCATCATAATTGGAATTGTTTCATGAGCTGCATCCTGCAAAAGAGAGACAGACAGACAGACAGATGGACAGATCAGAGACAGACAGAGAGACAGAGAGAGAGATACAGAGAGAGAAACAGAGAGAGACAGAGACAGAGAGGCAGAAAGGCAGAGGGAGAGAGACAGAAAGAGAGATAGAGAGACAGAGAGAGACAGAGACAGGGGAGAGGGAGGAAGAACAACAAGAAAAATAAAGAGAAAAAGGAGTCAGGATATCCTTTTATATACAAACTTCTGCTCTTTACCAAGTTAATAATAAAGGTGACAGGCATTAGCATAATTGCAGGTTTACAGATAAAAATCGAACTTACTATAAACACAAAGGAAACAATGCAAGGACTGAATCAAAAATATATATATATATATATATATATATTCCTTCATTTAAATATTAAATTAGGCTTTGATTCACATTGTAACTACCTGGAACCACAGCTTGAAACAATAGTAATTAGATGGCAACTTCCATTAACACCAATACATAACACACAGTCAATCTAGTAATTACCTTGTGACATCAATGGAACTGGAGTTTGATACTTACTACTATCTGGTTCATGGAGGAAGGGGGGAAGAGGAGGAAAGAAAGAAACACAACAGAAAACAGGGGCCTAATAGTCATATTTATTCTTATATAGAAACCACAATTCAGAGTAATGGGTTGAGATAATGTGCAAAAAGCTTTTCTTTCAAACCTTAAAGCACATTATATAACATTTTCTATTATATAATCCTCAAATCACAGGACATGTGAATTAAGTGCACTTACCACCAGTCCCACTTCAATTACAAAATAAGGTTACACACACACACACACACACACACACACACACACACACACACACATATATATAAAATTCCAAAAGTCCTGGTATAGTTTTAAGTTATACTAGGTTAGAACTTCACATGTTGTATTATATAGGTGTGCACATACAAATATATTCTCTCTCTCTCTCTCTCTCTCTCTCTCTCTCTCTCTCTCACACACACACACACACACACACACACACACAATTTGGATGTTTTTTTGCATGATTTCTACTAAACTACCCAATGGCATAAATTATTTGGGATTCTATATATCTAGGAAACCACAAAGTTAGAAGGGGGCAGGAATAGTGTATCACTCAAATTTGAAGTCTTTCAATATCTGCCTATAAATTTGCAAATAATATATAAAAAAATCTTCAATGGTTTTTCCCATTCTATTTCTTTCAGAGACTTGCTAATAAAAGAATCCTTTTTGTACCAGGCTATCCTCACTCTGCGGAATCCCACAAACCCAAAAGTAGTTGACTTCTATCATGTTTAAAACAATCTAAGAATGCTAGGCTCAAGAATGGAAGAAAGCAAGGCACCATAATAAAATCATCCTAGCTGGACTGCAGCTTGCATTGAACTGGGTTCATATTTGGTCAGAGTAGGCTGAAGTTCAGGATAGGGGAATTTGAAATTTCATGCAGTTCAGTATAAGTTTAAATACAGACCATCAAGCATTTACACCATTCAAGAAGCCCTGAAGAACAAACAGAAGGCAGCAGGTTCCAGACAAGACAACCACCACCAAACTTGATCACTGTCTCCTTACAGACTCTGATAGAAACAGACCCAAACATGAACCTAAGAGCATGGGGAAAAACAGTATCTCCCAACACCAGAACTGCTTCCAGCTGAGGCTCCCACAACCCCCACAGCCATCACTGAGAGAAGAGATCATTGTGGAGAAAGGTCCCACCTTTCTTATCAACTCCTGCAATTGTTGATCAAATACCCCCAATAAGCTGATGACAGGAGCCTTGAAAGTGACAGTACCCCATTCCCCATCAGGCCACCAGCCCTGCTTCCAGGACTGTCCTCACAAACATTACCTGAGGAATCAACTACAGGAAAGAGTACCCACAAACAAACAACCAATTTCAGGCAAGCCAGCCAAATTGAAGTAGTGAGTTACCCAGAGAGAGAAAGAAGGCAGCAGGTGTCAAGCAAATCAACCCACCACCATCCTGATCATCATCTTCCTTCAGACCCTGACAGACAGCCCAGGACTCTGAACTCAATAATCTTGAGAATAACAATGTTTTCAGAGTCTGCAGATATCATTCTGGGAAGCAGCATCTAAGGAGATGCAATCCAGTAACTGCTCCTTCGAGGTATTAGACATAGCTACTGAAAATCCAGAAAAGAAAGTTTTTGCCACTAAAATCCTTGGCACTATCAAATGGTTCAACACCAGAAATGGATTAATCAATTAATAGAATGGCATTATCAATAGAAATGACATTAAAGAACAGGTATCATTACCATCTGCTTTGCTCCTGTATCCTGACTATGGGACCTTTCATTCTTCTCTTACAGTTAAATCTCTCCTATATGTTTTCTCCATTAGAATGTGAGTGAGAACCTTGAGCGCTGGGACATTCTTACTTTTCTATTTATGTCCCCAAAGTGTAGCATGCTGCTTTGAACATTGTAAGCACTTAATAAAGGCATCATTTATTCACTCATTCATTCATTCATAGTTCCCTGTTACTGATAAGGGCCACTATCAAATATGGCCCCAACTAACTTTTATGTTTTATTTTCCACTGATGTCCTGAATAAAATATTTTCCTTTAACAATGATTTACTCATTTCCTTGAAGAGATTATATTTTCCCTTTTCTACAGCTTGCTGAGTGTACTTTCTATGTGTAATGTTCTTTCAACCAGCTTTAAATCCCAAACATCCTTCAGGGTCTACACCAAATTCTCTTCTGTCAAGACTTCTGTCACCAACTGGTGACCAACTGGTCCTCTAGAAACCTTTTTTTCTTTTATAAAATCTGAAAGACAGATTGGTGTGCTGGAAAGAATACTAAACTTGGAATGACTTAAGTCATCCCAAAAATTAGTAGGAAAACATGGGTCCCAATCACAATACTACCATTTTAGTGCTAAAAATCTCTGATCTTTTGTTCTCTTATCTATACAACAATGATAAGGATGCCTATACTGCATACTTGAAAAGATTTATTCTGAATATCAACTAAAAATGCATAGAGATCCCTGTAAAAATATTAGCTGCTAATACTATTTGCTATTCCTCTAGCATTTGTTGCATTTTTATATTAGTTTTTACACATAAAAGAATTGTCTTTCCAAGTGAAAGATTGTATATGCCTTTTACATCTTTGGATCCCATGTGACTCCCTACCTCAGTTTGGTACATCATAAATATTTAATTTACTGATAAGTCATCTGATAAATAAATGGTTCCAAAAGCAGATTAAGATCTGAAATTTGATTGAAAGTTTTACAACACAAAGGCTACTTCCTATCAGCAAATACAAAGACTACTTTCTATCAACTCCCAATGAAGTTCTTACCAATTTATATGGACTAATAAACAGCAACATGTATATTGCATTACATTCTTTACCCCTTTCCAGTAAATCAACATGCCAAATTTTATCTATTTTCACCAAAGTCATTCAGGTTGTATAAAAAAAGAAAGAATTCCTTTAAGTTGGGAAATCATAAGAGAGAGGTATGACTCATGTTAATCATTTTTCTGATGCATAATCAGATGTCAGATTATATATGATTTAATCTCCAGTGACAAATTCAGGCAGTAATCTCTGATCAAAAGTTATCCCCTTTCAATTCTGGTCACAGCCAGGGGAAACAATAGTGCTGCCAATTTGGTAACCTACTTAAAATGTGTAAATATTTAACAATGATGGCAGCTTAGATTCAGGAAACTTCAGCCATTTAATGTCTGGACTATTTTAAATACTGCAGTTGACCTCACCACTTTGCATGTGTTTAATCACAATCCAAACAACCGCTGGGTAAGAAATTTCTTTCACAATTTTGTTCGCCTTGTGTGGTCCCTCAACTTATAGCATTTTACTGTTTACAATACATTCAAAACTTGATGGGTACATATTATCAATACTTTATCCATTATTCTACCTTACTTTATTCAGGGCTTCCTATTCTATATGACTTTTAACTATGTCTTTCCATGAATGTTTAATCTAGAATCTTTCTAATACAGGCCTAAGCCTGCCTCTAGGTCTCTCATTACTCATGAACTCAATGAACTCAGGCTTTCTATATGCTGTTTCCTACTCTCTTTACATGACAGGTCTGCCTCTTTTTCTGTACATAAATATACCTGATGGCATCTATTACACTACTCCTGGCATGGGAATCATTCCAGATAATATGCTGAAACTTGCTTATTAGGATAATAATGTATCTTCCATTGTTCTTTAAGTCACTTGGAAATTTTATTCTTCTGAGCATATGTTTCACAAAACATGTAAGAGAAATGATGAGAGATATTAAAATTGACATTAAAAAGATGACCTTTTGCAAAGGTCCCTTAATGATACCAATTTCTCAAATATGATCTAGCCTCAAATCTTTCTCTTATTCAACTTAGACCACAGCTCACTGATGTTCTGAAATAGTTGTCCATGATATATCAACTGATGAACTTTTTACCATAGACCAAAATTGATAACTAGGGACCAAAAATAATTTCTAATCTACCCTTTGTCTTTTATAGGTTGTATTCTCTTGCCTGGAATATACTGCACTCCTCATCTCCTTTTTTAAGATTCTCTGGTTTCCTTCAAAACTCAGCTCAAGAACAAGATTTTATATGAGGACTTTCTTGAATCATCTTCACTTTAATTTGCCAGTGGTACTACTGGGTAATTGTATTTATTCCACATATATTTTGCTTTTATGTGGACACATACTTGTCATTTCCCCCAATAATATGTGATAAGGATGATCTTTGATGATAGGGAATATTTCATTTTTTTTTCCTTTTTATCCCCAGAATTTATTTTAGTCCTCAGCACAAAGCAGATATCTAATAAAGAGCTTATTAATCCTCTAGAATCATGGTCAATGTATTGAACATAATATCTACAACTTTCAAAATTGTCTTTACAATATTTTAATTGCATAAATTGTTCTCTTGGTTCCATTTATTTTATTTTTCATCAGCTTATGAAAAGTCTTCAGGATTGTTCACTTTTATCATTTTGATGTTCTTCTGTTTCTGTTTACTTCACTCTGTCAGTTCATATGTGTCTTTGAAATCATCTATTTCTTCATTTCTTAAAGCATATTCATATGCCTCAATTTATTTAGCCATTACTTAACTACTGAATAACTCCTTAGTTACTGGCGGAGGGGTGGGGTTGCTGCCACAAAAAATGCTATAAATACTTTTTTGTGCATAAAGAACTTTATCATCTTTGCCAATCTGAAGGATGTGGGATGGAATCTCAGAATTATATTAAGCTAGTAGTAGTTTGAAACATTTTTTTTAGGTTTTTGCCTTTGAGAAATACATGTTCATATCCTTAGACCATTTATCAAGAGGTGATTGTTATCCTTATAAATATAAATAAATTATAAAATATAAAAAATTATCTTGAAAATGAAGCATTTGTCATAGAAATTTGCTACATGGATATTTTGAAGTTAAATTGCTTCCTTTTTATTGAATTAGTTTGGGTTTTTTTTTAACTTTTATGTAATCAAAATTATCCATTTTTTCTTCTGCAACTCTCTTTATCTCTTGTTTGGTCTTGAACTTTACTTCTATCCAAAGATCTGAAAGTAATGTGCAATTGACTATTAACAGAAAGATGATAAATTTACAGTTCAGAATCAAGCACTGATATTTTTGAATGCAGCCCTTTATTATTATTATTTTATTATTATCAAGTTTTGTTTGATAATGCAGACTTGTTAAAAAGAATTTCTTTTTTTTCTTCTTATTTTCAGTGAGGTTAGGAAGGAGAGAAAGTAAATTTTTAATTAAAAAAAACCTTAAAAGGAGAAGTATAGATAAGAAATGTAGCATATACTTTCAGATGAGTCATTGAATTGTCTAATTGTTTTACTTTGTCACGAGTGTTGGGGGAGGGGGAAATGTGGAAATGATTGTGATGTACAGAAACATCAATAAAAATTTTAATAGCTTACTGATTAAATTATTGCTAACATTTAGAATTACCTTAAAATTAAGCTATTACTCACCAATAAAAGCCAATAGTTTAAGACTGTAATCTAGCAGACAAAATCAACCATGAGAGGCTGTACAGGTCACAGCTTCATTCCTATCCTCATATACAGAATGGAATTATCAATGCCATTCCCATTTAACTTCAAGGAATGTTGTGATATAATAGGAAAATAAAAGGAAAGCAGTTTAAAAGTAAAAGCACCACATCAATTCAAAGAATGATACTATTATTTTCATTGAGGGTTTTTTTTTTCCTTTTTGGTATTCCATTGTAACAAAAAGAGATGATTTAATATTTTTCAAATAATATTGCTATATTGACAATTAATTAGCCCTCACAGCATCCATTGGAAGAAGATCAATATTCCACTTGTATTTTAACTGGGAGACAACATAAGGTTAAATGACAAAGAGCAAGTGTTTGACTAGCAATCTATGAAAGCTACTAATTATTTTGAAAATAGGTAGGTAGCACAGTGGATAGCCTGCTGAATACAGAGTCAGAAAGACTTTGAGTTCAGATACAGCCTCAGATGCTAGCTATATAAGGTGATGCTCCCTGCTTCAGTTTCCTCATCTATAAAATAGGCAGGATAACACCTATCTCCCAAGGTTGCTGTGAAGACACAGTGAGATAATATTTGTAAAGCATTTTGCACTATAAAAACTAGCTAATATTACTATTAATAGTATATTAAAATTATCATATAATTTCTACATTATAATCATTACAATATAAAAATATATTATAATCGTTATAATATGGTATTATACTATAATTATAATACATGATTATATATTACATATTGACCATGTTAATAAACACCTAAGTCTTTTTCTGGATCTTAAATATATTACCTCTCTGTTAATAGTCAACAATATCCATGGTTAGAAAAAAAGTTCATGAACAAATAAGAGATAGAGAAGATCACAGAAGATAAATGGATATATAATATAATTATACTACATTAATTTATTTAATTATATAATTATGTATTTCAATTATATTAAAAATTGCATTATGATAATATATTCTAATTGTGTCTTCCTACACCCATGTCTGGACTATCTCTGTCTCTCCAAACTTTATTTTAAGTTTCCTTTACTTTCTTCAATGTTGTTCGGTCATGTTTGATTCTTTGTGGTCTCGTTTAGGACTTTCTCGGCAAAGACACTGGAGTTGTTTGTCATTTCCTTCGTCCTCATTTTACAGATGAGGAAAATTAGGCATCGAGAGTTAAGTGACTTACCCAGGATCACACAGCTTGTGTCTGAGGCCAGAACTGAATTCATAAAGATGTCTTCTCATTTCTAGATCACTTGCTCTATATTTTTTTCAGACGTTCATCCACTAGTCTGAAGGTAACCAGTATTTCTAGCCCTCTTCTGATATGGAGTTAGCAAGAAATATTGAATTCCAATTCTAATCTCACTCTCTTGACATATAATAAAGGGTGTAAATCCTCAAAACCCAGAATTGTTCTCAGAAGCACCCAACATTCTGGTTTATTTAGAATGTGACTAGCATTGTGGGTAGAAGAAATCAAACCCAATAAATGCCATTTGAAAGTCTTGATATTCAGACTCATCTTCTATCTCACAAGATGATTTGGTAGCTTCTCATCCATGATATTTCAGGAAAGCAGCCTGACAATTAAATTTTTCAAGGTTTTATCTTTGATGTTGCCCTTTTGTAAATGGGTTTCCATGATATGTTTAATGTATGTGATATACATTGTCTACTCTCCACTTACATGGTCTCCCCACCCCAGTTTAGGAACTAATCAGTTGATTGGTTCCACTTGAAATGTTCATATGAACCACTTGTGTCCAACTTATGGTAGAATGTTCTGAGATTGTTTTGGTCTGATCAGTCATAATCAAACTGGATATCTTGATTCCATCTGTCATTTTGGTACTCTTTGAGAATTAAGAACAACAACCAAGACTTTATCACATATTACTGAAATGCCTCGTGTCTTCTTACCTCAAGTTTCTCCTTTTTCCAATCTAACTTACACTCAACTGTCAAAATACTTGTCCTTAAGCTCAAGTTTGACCCTATACTTCCCAGCTTGAATAAATTCCAGTGGCTTCCTGTTAGCTATAGAATCAAACACTATATTTAGCATTTAAAGTCCCTCACAACTTTCCTCAAATCTACCTTTTTTATACTTTGTATGTGTGTGTATGTGAATACACACACACACACACACACACACACATTGTTGGTTCATCCTTTGTTTTTGAAGATTAAAAACATCAGGAGGGTTATGTCTTGATTTGAGTGTGTGTGTGTGTGTGTGTGTGTAAAATTTCTACTCAGGTACTATATAATCAAGCCAAACTGGCCTCTTTGTTTTTCCTCACCTGTGAAATTTCATCTGTTGATGCTTTTTAATAAAACACCTACATACCAGAATGTACTCCTTCCCTACTTCTACCAAAAAAAAATCTTAACTTCCTTCAAAGCTCATCTAAAGCACTATCTCTTAAATGATTCCTTTCCTAATCCCTTTTAGTGCCTAGTAGTTGCCCTCCAAAATTACCTTTTGTTAATTTTGTTCTTGCTTACACAGGCTATCCCAATTTAAGCTACTAAAACCTAAAACTACCCTGAGAATTTTGGGATAGCCTGAATGCACATGATATCTCTCTGATTACAAGAAGATGGATTTTTTGAGGTAGACTAATTTTTTAAACTTTTTATTCACCATATCTAGATGGGACCTAGGCCACAACAATTATTTGAAAACCATTTGTTGACTGACCGATCTTACCTGGATCGTATCTACCCATTCTCGTACATTTAGGAAGCTTTGCTCACAGGTCACATCATATAACAGCAGCACACCATCTGCTTTTCTAAAGTAGGATTTGGCTATACTTCGGAATCTTGAGAGGAAAAAAATGTATGTAAGCAATGGGTTCTGATAAGTTAATCTAATGCTCTCATTTCCCACTGTCTACTTCTTTTATGTCAAAGAAAGGTCTTCCTCATAGAAACATTTTTTAAAGGAGCATACAACCTGCAAAATAGCCTCTAGTGCTGGTTCTTCTCAATGTCCAAATAAGCCAGGACATGGGTATGATCATCCTAGTGGAAGTCATAAGCACAGCTGTTGCTCTGTCAGAGTTTTAACACCCCGTACTCCTATGCATTAAACCTGATACAACAGGAATATAGCAAGTGGGTTTGAGACAGAAAAAGTTAGAAAGTGTTGAGTATTTAAAAAAAAAGAGGTTAGCAATGGATGGTAGGGAGAGATAGCTCATAAGTGATATGTCTTAGCTTTGCTTCTATATGTGATGCTGTCAGGATTTCATGCAGATTTGACACAACTGACATTTGAAAGACTACCTAAGTTATATATTGTTTAACTTAAATTCTGAAAGGCCCACTCTGCTCTTCAGATGAAACTGATGAATTCTATTCCCAAAGAACTAGACAGGATAAGAAGCTACTGCCTTTTAGTCAATGGCAATGAACATATATACAATTCTATAGAAATAGGTCTGTCCTAATGAATGTCTCTGCCCTTGTACAGAGAAGAGCTGAAAGGTTCATTTTCTTCAATGAAGTGGTCAGAATCCTCACTGTGTCTTGGCAAAAATATCATTTTAAATCTTTCACAACTAAACAGCTGTCAACATTAGCATTTCATAAAGTCAAGTCATCTGGCTTGAATCTTTCTTTAAAAGAGGGGGACATTCTGGAGCCTTCTTAACCAAATAAACTTAAGGGTTGCTAAAAATCTACCTACCGGATAAAAAAATGAAGAGGCAGAAGAGTAGGGAAGAAAGAGAAAGGATTGGAACATGAAGAAAATAGTTGCCAGACTTGTAATGAGACTGAAGAATATATATTAAAAAAGAGAGAGAGCAAACAATATAGTAAGCATTTCTCATTCTTTCATCACAAATTCTATGTAAATATGAAGTCCGTGAATAGCGCTTGCCTCTCTTGGCCAGCTGTATCCCAGAGCTGTAATACAGTAGGTTCTCCATCCACAATAAGTGTCTTCATTTGAAAATCAACTCCTTTAAAAGAAGCATAAGATCCCAGGATAAGAATTCAATATTTCCATTTATTTTTATTTAAAGAGTACTTCAAGATATGGCAGATACTATATACCACTCCAGCATTGCATGACAGTAAAATGCAAAGTCATTCATAAAAACAACTACACTGACTTAATCAGCAAGGAACACTTTTGAGGTATATTTCCAATAGTAATGATGGATAATTAGTGAGCCACACATGGTCTTGCCTCATTTCCCATTCTGATTTAAGACTAATTTAGACATGGAAATAATCTATGGCCATAGGACAAAAAAAAAAAATTTGTTTAGTTAGTTTGGAGTTAGACTCTTTAGACTTGTTTCTACTAATGAAACACACTGCAATGACCAGGATTAAATATTAAAATATCATTAAGAATTAAATTGAAATGCAATTTTAGCCTTGTGCACTGTAAGAAACAATTTATATTATCTTGTCAAATAAAATATAAATATATTTATAGACAGAAAGAGGAACAAATTTAGAAAAAAAGAATACCTCAGTTTTGGACATACAGAGTTTGAGGAAATAGTGGGACTATTTTACAGTCAGTCAAAGGTGAAAGTATGGAGCTAAAAGTGAAGGGCTAGAAAGACAGGTTTGGGAGTCATCTATACATAAATAATAGTTGAAATCATCGTAATGTATAAGCTGGCTAAGAGTATCAGTAGAGACATAGAAAAAAGAAATACATATGTTAGGAAAATAACAAAACCAAT